>JAYJMH010020316.1:0-19792 GCA_036873815.1 Phacellophora camtschatica
CGCAAAATAAGGCTGGGAAAGTGGGATCCAGGACCTTTTTCTGTGCCTCTGATGCATAGCGGTTTTAGAAAGGTACCCTCTGTTTAGAATTATGGTAAATGTAAATGCAAATTAAATCAGGGGGTCCAATAACAATAGCTGGCCCTATTTTTGCTAAAATGGTTAGCATCAACCAGCATTAACACCTTAAAACTGGTAAAAAATAAATTGGTAAAAAGTAACAAACCTTTCCTTGTTGAAAGCTACTCTGAATTTACTCTTAATATTCCCTAATATTAGCAATCTTAGAAAACTCTTAGAGATTCAAGGGCGATGGGAAAAAATAAAGCGGCGGGGACAGCAGGGTGGCAAAAATGAAGAAATTATCGCGATGCTAGTGGGGTCAACGCCCTTAGATTTATTCTAAAATTGCAGTACAGAATCGTTTTCTAAAATTAATGTAAGTAGCCACCAGTCGTCCCTTGTCCCGGTTCCGACGGTACACATGGTCGGTATTCGAGACTTTGTACCCAGACTACCCTTCGATCAAAGTTAAAACAAAGAACTTTGGTTAAAATGTCAGGTGGGAGCAATACACGTTTTTGGTTTTAACCCTTGTTGACCCAAGAACAATTGCTCGATTCAAAATTAACCAATCAGCAGCTAGGCCCAGGCAATTTCCGGTATTTCGATCCATTGCTCAGAAACATTTATAAATCAGAGGATAACGCAAGTGCAGCTTCATTGAAAACGTGGGAAATTTGTAAACAAAATGTCCGACGCTCCAAGCACTGCTGCCTCTAAAGGCAAAAAAATCTCAAAGAAGGGAGAAAAGAAGGCAGGACCTGGAAAGAAAGGCTTGAGGGCGGGTGGAGACAGTAAAAGGCGCAGAAAACGAAAGGAAAGTTATGCAATTTACATTTACAAAGTGTTGAAGCAAGTACATCCGGACACTGGGATATCGAGCAAGGCCATGGGAATAATGAACTCATTCGTGAGTGACATATTTGAAAGAATTGCCCAGGAAGCTTCAAAGCTTGCACACTATAATAAGCGTGCAACTATTACCTCGAGAGAGATTCAAACGTCCGTGAGGCTTTTGCTGCCGGGAGAACTTGCCAAGCATGCTGTAAGCGAAGGAACTAAAGCAGTAACGAAATTCACGAGCAGCAAGTAAAAATAGGCCTAAATATTTTTTCTGTTGACTGACAGTTGGTTTCAATTTGGAAATATTATGTGTAACTACGTACTACGGAAAAGGATGACATACATTGTTGCAAAGAACCAAATAAGGACTTTATAGCTTTGACAGAAAATGAAATAAAAACACTATGGTTTTATGGTAATTTAAGTTTAAAATTCATGACTGGCAAAATTTTATTTTCATCAAGACACGTTTAAGTAGTTACCTAGCCTAACCTTTTGTTTGTAATACCCAAATTTTTATGTTTTGTTAAGTTTACTTTTAAATTTTAAATTTTGGTTCTTGTTGGTAGATGCAAAGAAATTACACTCACCTTTAATTTTGTTTAGACTATTTGCTTTGTCAGAAATCTGTTTTTGCATCCTTGTAAAAGCGCCAATGGTGTATTCTCGTTTGAATCCAGGAATAGATTCCATTGCCTCATCTGCCATGAATGGGTAGTTTTCTGGGTTAACAGCACACATGATTGCTGTATAAAAATCAAATTGTCAGTACAAATAAAAATATTAACACCTTTAAAACTGAAAGTGAAATATAATAACTGCTGGTCTGACTTGAATTGTCATTACTCATTTTTTTAAAAACTACAGTTGACTCCAGTTATTGTCATTCCATTTATAGTCATACACATTATTTTTGTAAGAAACCTGGCTAAGGCTCCACTAGTGAAAGTTTTTTAATTTTTGACCAATGTTCACTGGTAAAAGTTTCTTAATTCCGTATATAAAAAATTCCGTTTTTTACTTTGCATTCTTTTTTCAACAAAATGTCACAAAAATTGGGTATATATTGTACAGGATAAAAAGTCTTCACAATCAATCATCTAACATCATGTCCACTCCATTAAAATCATTGAGCATTATGTAATCTTCACTAAAAAATTTTTAGCAATTTTTTATTCACTAGTAAAAGTTTCTTAAATTTTTGTGGGTTTCACCAGTTAGTTTCTTATAAAAAGTTTCTTATAAAAAAAGAATGTATACTCTGGTTACTATCACACCACCACTGTTTTCCAAATTTACCTTATATAGTTTTCTTGAAAATATTTGGTGACTATAACCAGAGTTGACTGTGGATATATTGTTACAATGAATTTCAAATATTATTTCTCAAATTTTTTTTTGGATATCTGAAAATAGTGACAATTGATTTTTTATAAAAGCCAAATTAAAAATGTTCTTGAATTTATTTTACTTTTGCGCGAATATGAGAATTGGCATGTTTAGAGTTATCTATTTAGCCAGTATGATTATGACATATTTTCTAAGAATTTTACACCCCTCATTTTATTCTTTAAAAAAAATGTAAGCAACATAACAAATATTGTATGGTGAAAAATACCAGATGCAGTGGCAGGACCAACAGCTTTCAGTTTGCTCAATTCTTTGATAGCAGCTTCGTTACTTCTTTCATTCTTAAAAGCATTTTCTGAAATTTGCTTAACATCTTTCTCTGAGTTTTGTTGAATCAGTTCAGTGAGTCTTGGTCGAAATTTGCCCCTCTGATGAAAAAACAATCAAATTTTGCTCAATCAAGACTTTCAAACTGATAGCAACAAAATGTATAAATTTGTTGAAATGTTTTTAAATATCAATGAAGATACAGCCACAATTTTTTTAATCATATTTTATGAAAATCTTGATGAAGCTTAAGTTTACGAAACCTTTCATAAACTTGCTACAAATCTATTTCTTTTTTTGTTCTAAGGAAAATGGAGGAAAGAAAAACAAAAATCTATTGTTTAGCATTTAATAAACAATGCAGCCTCCAAATGATTTTGTCAAAGCTACATCACTGATTGGGTCAATTTAAAATTTACAGGAATTATAGCCTAGGGGCTGTAAACATATCAAAATTTGTTACCGAAAAAATCATTTTGACCTTATTTCTCTCAAAATGTCAAAGTAATATTTGACAAAGTAAGGCCTTTTAGTATTATAGTCTCTGAGAGGGGTTAACCATTCTCACAACAAACAGTTATTTTTGTTGTATATAATTTTGTTTCTGTAATTTAAAATTTTTGAAAATGTCATGACCGAATGTACCCCCCCTCCCTACCTCCCAAAAACGTCATAATGACACTTTTGGTGACAAAATCAATATGTTTGCAGTCCCTTACCATTAACTTCCATTTCATCAACTTTATTATTTCATCTCTTGTTATATGTCTTGGTGATCTGGATGCAATGTCTTTCGGAAGATCTGTTTGATACCTTGTTGAAAATAATTAATTACAAATATTGTCAATACTATAAATGATACAAATAAGATCTTCTTCTTCAGCATAGAGAAGCAATCATTTGTTACTTCTAGTGTTTGATATCTGGCATTGCACAGACATGGAATGTACCATGGATTACATACACTAGATAAACAGTCTAGTTAAGCAAGCCTGGCTCAAAAATAAATTAAAATCGAAATTTGAAACTTAAACTTCAAACACCCCCCAACAGTACACCTGCAAATTGGTGAAATGTGCAAGTGCAGTCTAGTCTAATACTGAAGAACTGGGTTTTTCTTATTCAGTACATAGTCTATTTGTTTTTAATTATTCGCGGGGGGGGGGCACGCCCTCTAAACAGTGAAGAGTAACATTTCAGAAGATTTTACCATAAGTCTAAGCTGTAAAGCTCTTGTTTCTTTTTGTCTTTTGACTTGTTCTTCATGACTTCATTGTATCTTTCAAGTCTCTTTTTCCAAGATTCCGGGTCATCACAAGTAAACAACGACGCTGTTGTCATTTTGAGTGATACAAAAAAATGGGGTGTTGTGGCAGATTTGGAAATATACTTTTTGGCGCGAAAATTGAAAACGAGGCTTCACGAGGAATGGGCCAAAGTCAGAAGGAAATCACAATAACATCACAACCAGCAACGAACATCTTTGCCTTCAGCCTTCTGCACACAGGCTACTTTGCCAGAAGCAAGAACAACAATCACAAAAAAAGAGATCACAACTATCGAATACCTGCGAGGATTAAATGCTTTGTTTTTCGAAAATGACTTCACCATATTTCAGTGCAAGGCCAACCAGAAATGCTGCTGCAAAGGCACTCGCTGCTATTGGTAAAAAATGCCAGAAGAAAATGGGAGACCATTTATTGACATTAATAAGAAAATGATATGGTCATCATTAAATTGAAAATAAAGCAACTTTAATAAAAATAAATAACACCATCCAATACATCATCATATATTTTGATAATCATTCCAGTAGACAGACACATTCCACATGTTTTTTTTTTTAAATCCAAAAATAATTAATTAGAATAAAAATATGTCCCAGAGCAGAAGAAAAATATTCTGCAGGGGAGAAAACGAGGAAAGAAAACTTTTTGAAATTAAAACTAAGCTTAAATTTCAAAGTTTTACTTTAAACTTCTTCATTCTACGCAAAGTTTTCTTTCCTTGTTTTCTCCTTTGCAGAAGATTTTTCCTCTGCAGGGACATACTGTCGATTTATATTTTTTTATGAATAAGAATATCTTTCATATAAAATAATATAATACTAAAATAAGTTGATTGTTGGGCCATGTTTTGTAGTCATCCCAACATTATTTTCAAGCTAATCTGATTGAAAGAAAATTGATGGTATAAACAGAAATATTTTTTGGATTGTTTATCATGCTCTAGGGTTGTTTTGGGGTGTTTCTTTTTTTAGAAATGATGTTTATAAAAAATGAGTAGACTTTTAAATTTGTTGTAAACAGCTTTTAATATTGTATTCAATTTCATAATGTATCAAATTGTTTTGTTTGCAGGTTCAGCAAAGAGGGCTGTTAGGAAAGAGCCAATGCAACCAGACACAAAGATTGGAAAAAAGGCTAAAGTCAAGGTAGAATTTGAAGAAGAAGAAGCTACATATAATTATGTTGATGACACATTAAGAAATCAAATTAAAATTGAAGAACCAGAACCAAAAAGTAACACTTTACCTGATAAGAGAGGAATGGTTTTTAACAGCGTCAGAGCAGTGAAAAAGGAGAAATTAGACAAATCATGGCAACCAGAGAATTGGGGGGAAATGTCTGCCCCAGGATCAAAAGACTTTAATTTACCTGACAAAAAAGGAACATCTCCAAAGAGTCCTAGAGTGAAGAAGGAGAGAATTGATGAAACATGGCAACCAAAAAATAGTGGGAAATATTCTGAACCTGAAGCAAATTACATCAATTTACCTGATAAAAAAGGAACATCTCCAAAAAGCCCCAGAGTGAAGAAGGAGAAAATAGATGAAGCATGGCAACCAGAAAATTGGAAGCAATTGCTCGAAAATATAAAGGTTATGAGACAAGACGAAAATGCTCCTGTTGATTCACAAGGATGTGAAAGAACTGCAGATATGTCAGAAAGCCCGGAGGTATATACTAATAAATGGTTTTATCATCATTGTAAAAGTGAGGTATCACAATTCCTTAAATGTTTGGTTACTTATGTATTTTTCTTCAAATTTCACATACTTCTTTTTGCATGCAAAATTTGCATTGCTTTAATTACATTAATTTCATATTAAGCACTTGTAGACAACCAAATGTTAAATGCGAGAAGAGGCTCAGCAATATAAATTTTTGAAAAAGAAATAATTTCTTAATTTATCATATTTTAATCCAGTTGGCTTTTCTACACGCACAATTTAACTTTTTATTTTTCACATGAATTATTTTTACAGACAGTACGCTATCAAGTTTTGATATCCTTAATGCTCTCTTCTCAAACTAAAGATCAAGTGACCTTTGCAGCAATGGAAAGACTAAAAACACATGGTTTGAATGTTGATAATATCTTAATGACAGATCAAACAAAGCTTGAAAAATTGATTTATCCAGTTGGATTTTGGAAGGTAAGTTTTGTACAACGTTTTTGCATAAGCTAAGTCACACCAAGAAGTGCCAGAACAGAGTTGTCAAAAGTGAAGTGACCACCTTTCAATCATATGAACTGTTTGGATTACAAAAAGATGTGGGTAACATCTTGTTTGATGTTTGTGGAATGGAATTAAAGCAAATTTGCCCGCTACTAATGAATTTGCATTGAAAAATTGCTCCAACAAAATAATGACAATAAGTTCATCCTTTGATTGCTGAGAGATTTTAACTTTCATTTGGTTATTTCTACAAAGTGCATAAGGTTACTTTTCTTAATCTATCAAGTGTCTCATAAAAATATCGGTGTGACTTTTATAGCACTGTTTCAAAATTTTTAACCGACATATGAGATTTAACTTACACTGTCCATTCTTGAACTGTATCTCAGTTCACCCCTGAATTCGCCATGTGGCTCAATGGAAAATACTAAAAGTTGAAGAAATACCAAAAGGTGAACATGAATCAAAGAGATGAAAATTTGCTTGTGTTTTCCCCTGGCTAAAGCTGCTAAACTTAACTCATCAAGCTATAGACCTTTTCGGAAATAGAACCTGGTCTTGAGGCTCTGTCTGTATTTCCACTGGGAATAGTCATTCTTGTTTCTTTCACTCCCAAAGGACCCATCGAAGTTTATTTCCTACTTATGGGGATTTAACCAATGTTGAAAACGTGGCTGGTCCTGTAACACAATAGAGCGATTTTTATTTCTGAAGATGTCTTTTATTGTACTTTCTTACTAGAAAAAAGCTGTTTATATCAAACAAGCTACGACTATTTGCAAAGAGAAATGTAACGAAGACATTCCAGATACACTCGAGGGACTTTTAAAATTACCAGGTGTGGGACCGAAAATGGCACATATATGCATGCATGCGGCGTGGCACAAAATGACGGGAATTGGTGTTGATACGCATGTGCACAGGATCAGTAATCGGCTGGGATGGGTGAAGCGTCCGACAAAAACTCCAGAAGACACCAGAAAAGCATTAGAGGCATGGCTTCCTAGGTGAAGTATCAGAACCTAGTTGTTTCTTAAAATTCTTTTTTCATCAGAAAGATACTTGCCTAAAATTCGAAATTCGTTGAGAAACTTTCAGTGCAAAAAAATTCACATTCAATAATTTTCCAATTTTGGATTGCATTCTGAATAACATGTGATTCATTAATAGCTGTAATAGCTGTGGCGTAACAGAAGATGGAATACACTGTCTCATTATTTGTAAAGTAAATAAAACTGAACGTGAGAAGACATTTGCCAAAATATCAATTTATAATAAAACTAACCAAATTCATTTATTTACTACAATACGACCGAATATGCGATCAAAACATTTATCCCTTTATTGTTCAATGCCTAGAAAAAAGCTATTTAAGAAAAAGCTGAAAAAATCATACTCTTATATCATTTTAAATCTTAGTTATATTTGTTTTCGCTGTTACTTGTTATTGTATACGTAATGTAGTTCTGTCATTAGCTGTTGAAAAAAACAATGCATATTGTAATTAGGTTTTGATGGATAATAAAATTCAAATTCATTACAAAAACAAACTTTTAGCATTGACGGTTGGTTTGCGTGAAGTTCAACACAAATTTGCATGTTTCAAACAAATGCAGTTGAAAATGAACCCAAACTAACCTCAATCTTGTTGCCTTCTTTCCTCGATATTGGCCTACCTTCATTGAGACATGAAGTATACTCAAATATGTAACGTTCGAGAGAGACGCAAGGGCAGGTCAATAACAAGAAAAGACAAGACAACAACTAAAGACAACAACTTTGAGGATAGTTTGAATTCATTTTCAACTGCATTTCTTTGAAATACAACCAAGGAGTTTGCTAGTGCCAATGGTAATGGTTGTGCTCCTTTTTAAAGTACCAGTCTTCTTTGTACATTCAAAAATTGTACGTTCAAAATAACAGTATAAGAGTAGTAAGACTAATGATACTTTTGTATTTTGGGCATAATTTGTTAAAGAAAGGAATTCATTTTGAAAATATGAAGTATGTATATTTAGTCTTAGACAATAGTGTAGAGATTATATTGCAAATTTGATTTAGTTGATGGTGAATTATAAATAACTGTAAATTTATTCGAAGTAGATTAGTTCCTTTTTGTATAAATTTAGAAGCTATGTAAAATTCGAATTAAAATAAGATGATGATGACGAGATTAAAATAAATACTGCAGCGGGTTGTAAAAAATAAATTATTTTTTGGAGTATATATTGTTTAGTCGTGATTGACATTATGATATTTTACGCTTGCAGGGAGGAATGGAAAGTTATTAATATTCTGTTGGTTGGTTTTGGACAGCAGACGTGTCTTCCCGTTGGACCAAGATGTGGAACGTGCCTTAACAACAAATTATGTCCTTATGGTAGGTCAGCAATGAGCGGAAGAAAATCAAAGAAGCAAGATTGAGATAGTTGTTTTGGATTTATTTACGTTCAGTTGAACCGGGGTTCTGACACTAGAAAGATAGGTGGTATCTCTATCAAATCATTCATTTCAAGCGAATTCATACCGTAAGTCCTCGAATTGGCTCCCCCCTCCTCGAACAAGCCCCCAACTTCGAACATAATTTCCTTTAATAACCCCCTCAAATTCGCCCCCCCTCCTCGAATAAGCTCCTTTTAACATGCTATATATAAAGTCTGTCATACGTTGAGCATATGTATATCTTGATTTTATCTTTGTAGTTATTCCATAGGACTTAATTAGCCCCTCGAATTAACCCCCACCCTAAAAATCGTAAATTAATTAGCCTTCAGGGGCCTAATTTGAATTTTTAGGAAGATTTATGGTAAATCATAAAGGTGCATATTAGCTCCACTGACAGATAAAGGATATAAATATTTTACAAAGAGCTTGTGGTTTGGTGTTGCAGCGTCTCACAGTCTTTGCTTTCAACTTTGCATATCTCAGTGATTGTTCAGTTGATATTGCCAAATTAGGTATCAAAGGTATATCAAACTTTGAGTTGAAGCCTCTTCTGTAAACACCCGTTGTTGGGGCACTTACAACAAGATATGTACTGGGGGTGTGCCGCCCTACTAAAATATACCCTACCCCGTGGTAAACAAAAATCTACCAAGAACTCTTAATTTTGGTTTCCATTGCCCATGGCTTTGTAGTCATCCTGTGGACATTGCCAAGTTTTAAATTGTATCCTCTTTTATGAAAAGCAAGGGAAAATATAAATATCCAAACCTTGACTCTTCCACAGCAGCTGTGCAAACATCTGATATGTGAGAAATCTCATTCTCCTAAAACTGGTGTTTTACACAATAAGAATTATTACAATTTTTTAACAAGTCTACGTTATCGGCTTCCTAATTTGCATCAGCCGCCGACGATGCTGTCATGACTCCATAATACGTGTGTAGTGACATATTATTAGCAAACGTTTTCAACAAGAAACTAAGAAAGTACTCCTTTACTAAAAATTTCTTAATTTTCCACCGATTGAGTACTGAAGGACAGTTTCTTAAAAGTTACTTAAGTTTCTTTAGCAGCAAAAGGCAACCACAATAGCAGAAATATACTTTCATGTTTTAAGCTATGGAAAACGTCCTGTGGCTTTTACAAGTAACAATAATTAGCATTTCAGGTCCAAATTAAGCCAGTCGCCCTCCGCTGCAAAATTACGAAGAGAAATAAAAGTTATGTAATAAAAAAGTTAGAAATAAAAGTTTTTTGATACTCTGGCTGAGTTCTGAAAAATTTCTTAGCTTTTCAACATATTCAGTACTGGTTTAAATTGGTTTCTTGTAAAAAAGTCTGTAACAAATATCATGAAAGATACCAAATACAACGGATGGCAGGACCAACGGCTTTCAGTTTGCTCTGTTCCTTAATGGCAGCACAATAGCAGCTCCCTTATTTATTGCAATGCTAGATTAGCTACTGGAAAAATTTTGAAGATACAAAATCAATCTTTCAATAGATTGAGAATCCGCAAAGTTTTCTTTTTTGTAAGCTAACCAATAAACCAGGAACTTCAAAAATGAAGCTCGAAATATCATCAATATTTTTTGGAAAGTTTTGTTGTGGCATCGTTTTGTTTTTATACCAAGCTTCTTAAGTGTGTTTGTACTTTTTTTATAAAATGTAAATATTGTACAGAATTTACGTATGTATTTTATACGTATACCCAGTATGGCTGAATTGTGTTGTTTTATTTTATTAACTGTGGCTGAATTGTGTTGTGTTGTTTTATTAACTGAATTGTTTTGTCTCACAAATTGTATTTAGGTTACAGCAACAAATAGATAGTTGTTATCGAATATATCTACCTTCCTTTACTAAAGTTAAAACTATGTTTGTCTTTCTCGTATTTATTTATATGTTCAGTTATTTTTTGACAGTCAATTGCAATGATTTAATCATAATAAATTTCAGAATTTTCATTGTCTATCAATAGGCTACTTATTAAAATTATGATTGTCTAATCATACAGATATTGAAGAATTCTCTGCAAACAAAAAAAGAACAGAACAATATTTGATTACAATAAATTTACCTATAAATATGATTAAATTTTTTAATTTTTCTACTGAATTAAGAAATAGACTTTGGGGAAGTCTAGCCTATACCTAACGATCTTAACCCTTTAACCCCGGCAAAGGCCACATGAACAATTATGATTATGATAAGCAAAGTGAAACGTCATATTTTCAGAAGGTAAATGGTGAATGCGGGCAGAACTTTATATTAATTTGAGATATTTCAACGCAAGTTTTATATCTTTTAATTAAGTTGGTTTGTGCTACTCCCTGCAAAATAAACTTGCATATGTTAAAGATATTTTTGATTTGTTGCTATTTTCTAAACAATCTTCAATTAAATGATGAGCTTTTTAACTATGTTGGTGTTCCTTTTGATGAACGAATTTACCTTTACTGTTAAGAAAATTGAAATTCTGGTTGTTTTGTGAGACTTTATACCAAAGACGTTTTCGCAGTATATTTCATCTTGTTCGGGAATCTTTTTGGTCTTAATCTAACTGGTATCTAACTGGTTCGACAGTTTGGAATATTGTGATTTTTATTTATAGACTCAATATAAACAGTATTTTTAAGTGATTTTTTTGTCGAAAATGTTGGTATCGCCGGCAAAAAACTTGTTTTGTTGAATTGTCAATTGTGTCCTGTTGCCCATGGACGAACAGGCATATACTCTTGCTTCCCTGTGAAAACACAAACAAGATTCAAGATTATGACCAGCGCGTGATGGCGGAGGCATCACCTGGCTTTAGTGTTGGAAATCCGAATCCTTTTATCATCTTTTGCGGACTGTCATTTTTATTCTTCACTCTTAGTCTGATAAGGTATGAATTTTCCATTTACATGTATTTTTTTACCAAATTTTCTTGTTTTTATTTGATTTTTGACGAATTTAAATTTGTCGCATGTTGTTTTTGTAGCTAGAGTGGTAGACAGTCTAATATTGTACTATCTAATACTTGTCTGCTAGCTAGTCTAGCCACTAAATTAAATTGTTTCAAATTTATATTTTCTTGTTAGTGATTAGATACAGTTGGATGATTTTGAATATATTTCTTTTGATGATAGATAGTTTTGTTGATCGCGAAAGGAATAAATAATCTGTTTAAAAATATATTATCAAAAACAGCGAACAAAATTTACAAAACAGTCAACATAAAACCAACAACAATATATTTTTTCGATAAAAGGTTTGAACCTAATCCCTCCACCTCCAACCTTTGTTTGGCTCCGGTCAGGGAATTATGATGGTGCCACAAGTGAGAGGTTTTTGAGCAAGAAAGTAATTTCCAAATCAAAACAAAAAAGAAGAGTACCCCATCAAATTGTGTCAAAAGCTACTATGTATGTCTTTTGTAAATGTTGTGGACATTAGAAAAAAATCTACAATGGACTATCAAAGCCTAATATGCCCCTTTGTTTTTCAAGAGAGTTAAAAAACAGGTTCAGCAAGCATCAATGTTCTCATCATGTTTTGTTTGCTAATATTAATTATAGTTTTGAGGTTATTTTGCTGTTTCATTGTTTAGATATATCTGAAAGTGCTTTATACTTGTTTATTTCGTATCTACAACAACAATTAACTTGAAGAATTGTACATGTAATTTTGTTTTACTTGTGTGAGGTAGCATCACTAAAATACTTTAAAGAAAACAAAAAATAAAACAAAAGCGTGCAGGCAAAATTAAAAGCTCTAACTAGATTTTTAACCAACAAAAATAAACACAACCAAACTACAATTTAGATATCATTATTCTTGTAAATCTTCAAAAAAGAAGAAAGTTTTGGGTTCTTGCTTTATTTGTAAAATGGTATTTTTTCATTCCATATAGCTTTATCCTACATTTTCTCCATTTGTAAAAAAGACAAAAATCACAGTTGAATACTAATGTTAGTTGATTTAGTATATTCTTTAAATTTGTTCATATTTAAACCTTAAGGTGTATCCATTGATTACACTCATCACACATGATAGAATTTTGGTTGTCAGAAACAACTTTCCTACACTTATTTTTCAACTTCCATCTTTTTGTGATATACACACAAATGATAACTTGATAATTAAAAGTAATGTAAACTTTTTTTGTCAAAACTTTTTGATAAAAGTTTTTATTCTTTTGTTTGGAAGTAAGGGCTTTCCTAAAACTTTGTAAAAATTTGGTTTAAAAGTTACCATTGTTTTACTAACTTTGTGTCACTTTACTTACATGTGATTTATTATATATCTGTCCAGGTATGTTTTCATAGTATTCACAATATGGTCATTGGCTCTGGGAGTGGCTCTTGGATTCCTTTTGCTCAGGTAATGTACAGTACTATGTTTGGAATTTGAAACAATATTTTCCCTGAACCATATGACTAACTTCAATTCAGTTCATTTTTATTTTAAATTCTCAATCAACAAATTACTGTAATAATTCAATTAATCCCCCCTTTTAAATAAGCTCTCCTGTTGTTTTCTTTTTTACTGAATCTGACATAATATCATGATAACATTCATCCTTTTTTATAGATTATACTCTCAGGGAATCTGACTTTTGAATAAGCCCCCCTCTTGAATAAGCCCCCCTATCAAAAGTCTAATTTTGAACGAGCCTCCCCAGGCTTAATCGAATTATTACGGTAATACATTTCGTAGCTTGGCTCCAAAATACCGAATAGACTTAAGTTCATACTGACAACTGACTTATGCAGATGATTTTTGACTTTGCTCTTAAAAAGTATGTTTGAAGGGGAATTTCATAGCTTTGCTCCAAAATACCGAATAGGCTTAAGTCCATACTGACAACTGATTTATGCAGATGAGTTTCGAGTTTGCTCTTAAAAATATGTTTGAAGGGGAATTTCATAGCTTTGCTCCAAAATACCAAATAGACTTAAGTCAATACTGACAACTGTTCTTTATGCGTCAAAAACAAATCACCACAATTAGATCATAGAATATTGATGAACAGACCAGTTTAGAATAAAGAAGTCATGGAAACAATTTTTTTAGGTATTTAGGTAAGTGGACTTGAAATTATTGTTGTTGAGTTTCCTTTCCTGCTGGTTACAACCACTTCTTGTTTATGTATATCTCGTAGCAAGAGTACTAACACAACTGAAGTCTTGTTTTGAACTTTCATCCAAAGACATTAGTCTCTGCTAGATACCGTTTTCAGAATTCACATTCTTTTTGTAAAAGAAATTATCTGCTAAACCTACCGTTTTTGGAATGTGGCATTCTATTTGTTTAAGATGATTTTCTCTGTGAAACCTACCGTTTTCAGAATTCAGAAGATTCCGAAGGACAAAAAGAATATGCCCTAAAATTAAAAGGAGGTCTAAGAATTTAACATGTTCAACTCTATATATATGCTTATTCCCTATCTTTTTTGCAATATCAGGAGGTATTTTAGAGAAAGAAGAATGAAATATTATGTAATTAATTTTAAACTAATTTTAGCCCAGTGTTGAATTTTTAACCGGTCTTTCCAGACTACTGGATTCATAGTAGATATTTGTATCATCAGCAAAGAGGTAAAATTTATAGGCAGATCATTTTGTCAATTTATTAATTTAAACTCACTATATTTCATTGTTTATTTTACAGTAACTTTCATGAGATTCCAAATCTTCTGGTCTTTTTATCTCCATTGAAGTTATTTGAGGTTCGAATATATTTTTCTCTCTGTAAAATATAAAAGTATTAAAGCATTGGTTGTTCAGGAAATCAACAATTTATATTATATTTGTATTTTATTTAATGACTGAAGAAATTTTATTTGCATTTAGCATTTTAATTATTTATGACTTCAAAACACTGAAAAATAAAGTTTATTGGACAACTTTGGCTCTTTTGAAAGCTGATGATGCAGTAAAAACCTGCATATACATAAAGAAGGGCCTTATTTTTTGAATGTGAGCCTAAAAAAGGTTCTTTTAATTTTGGGGTTTAAATTTCAAGTTTTTGAAATTTAAAAATTCTCAAATGAAGGGGATTGGTTTACTTGCCAGGTGCAAAAACTACATTTATTTTAACTCCCATTGACTTTAAGATCTTTTTTCTTGCTTCTTCTAAATTACAGCATTTTTCAGAAATTTGTGGTGAATTTTTAGGGTCAGTCACATTTCGTTAAGAGTTGTGGTTCTTACAGTATATCTTGGTTTTTACTGTTGTTGACAATATAAGAATTTGAAGCATAGCAAGAAAACATGATTAATATTAACTATTTTTAAAGAGCAATTTTGTATTGTACATTGAATTACTTCTCATATTAAACTGGAAAGTTTTGCAACTTCTCCTATAAAGGGCCGCAAACATATTGATCTTGGTATCGAAAACGCCAAACTTCACAGTAATGTTTGACATAGTGAGGCCTAGTATTAGTAAAGTCTCTAAGAGGATTCTGATGACAAGGGTTATTTTTGATTGTATATAATTTTGATTGAATGTGTAATTTAATTTTTGAAATGCTGCGACCAAAACTCTTCTCCTCGAAGCGTCATAATGATGATTTCGGTAATGAAATCAATATGTTTGCCATTGCGGCCCCTTAAGCTGGCTGCCATTGCCATCAATTTTATATTGTTTTAACTTTAATCGGCGGAGAAAGACTGCATCTGTGCATATAAAAATACACAGGAGTAAGGCAGGCATAAATAAACTTGGTTTATTTTGGAGTAGATTCTCTCATAGACAAACTTTGATTTCATCGTATATTGTTTTAACAACAGTCATTGTCACAGTACAATGTGGATAAAAGACCAGTGGAACCAAAGCGTGCATGCACAGTATGTGGGAAAGCAAATTGTCCGAGGCATAGGTATGTAATATATTCCACTGGATTGACATATCAAGCCGAGTCGATGCATGATAGTTCTTTCAAAATTTTTGGATGTCTGGCATGTGGTAGATTTATGTTTTCTTTGGTTATGTGTACTTGATTCAAAAATTGTAATTTGTTTCTTCTGCGATATGAATATCAGTAAATGATTTATGGTTATTATCTTCTTCAGAGTTCATGTTTTTTCTTCATATTGTGAACATAAGTTGCAACTTCTTTCGTAAACCACGGAATGGAAGAACTCATTTAATGTATTTATATACTTTTTGTGTTTGGTTTTATTCATGTTTCCTTCACAGATTTAGACCATGTAATTTTAACAGATGTTTTTAGCCTAGGATTGCATCTTTCTGCTAGACAAATTTGTTTTTCTTTTGAGCATGCGCAAATGTTCTTTAAAATGCTATGTTTTGACATTTGATGATCAATGAAATTTATTTAGAATTAAACTTTTTTACATATATTGACAATAAATATTTTGATCTTGCAGGCCTGAAGTATCTTTTCATAGCCTCAATGTAAGTAAGCATGTTCCTTTATACCGAGTGTCCCAAAAATAGGTCACCTTTTTATAAAAATTAATGAACAAATTATAATGGTAAGCAACCAATGCGTTACATATCTGCAATCTAGAAGCAGTAACTTAAAGTCTGCTGCAAGTTTCTCCAAAAACAATTGTATATTCACCGAGATATGGAAGTCCAAAGCTAAAAATCTCTGCAGACCTCTGCATAATATCAGAGCTATTGTTACATTTAAAAGGAGGCTGGTAATGAAAATGTTTATATCAAGCTGTTGAGAAGTATTTTTCGTTAAAAACAATTAAATTACGTTTTAGAACAAATATGAGGCAATTTATCAGCTGTTTTTATTTTATTTTTAGCCTTGGGAAGACTTAAAGATTCCTGAACCTGTTGATAAAGCGTTAGCAGAGGTGGATATTTTGCCTTTCTTTTTCTACATGCAAAAAATAAACTCTTTTCTTCTGTTAGCAGTAATTGCTATTTATTTATTTAATCTTTATTTAATTATTTGATCCCGTGTGTTATGCGATATGTATTAGATATACAATTACTTTTTGTTATTATTTATGTTTCGTGTGCTATGAGTGTGAATAAAATGGTTTATTAAACCGGTTGTCTAAAACAAACGGGCCATTTTTAGTGTGTTGCAGCGGAGGAGCAATACAGCTTAGAGGTTTGAAAATTTGATTTTTATAATCTCTTGTTTAGAATTTAACGTTAAAAGTCTTCTACACAGAAGTCGAGAATGTGAAGTCAGAGATATTGCAGACGTTGTTAAATGTTTCAGTCTTTGATTTTAAGAATGTTCACAAGCGGAATCACTATGTAGAATTTGTAATTGCACTTTCCACTGCATTTTTCTCCCCTTTACATCTTGTTCGATAATCAACATGTTTTTAACTGGCGAAAGAGCGACTAATGATTCGCGTGAGGTTAGACGCAACTGGCCTCACTATTCGCCTGGAGTTCAAGCACCATCTAAAAGCACAATTGAGCGAAATGTTTAAAATGCAATTTTGGCTGAGGGTACACATGACACTTATCGCGATATCTCTGCTTTCACTGCTTTGATTTTCCTAAAATAGATGTCAAACATTAAGTTTTAAATGGCTAATTATAAAAATCAAATTTTCAAACCTCCTTCTGGTTGCTTTTTCACTGCAACACTTCAAAAGTTGCCCTTTTGAGACACCCGGTAACATCACAGCAGACAGATTTGCTTGAAGGATCTTATTTCGATTATATCAATTTATAACTGTGTTTTTTAATTTTAGTTCCTGGAGATATTGCTCAGGACACATGTTTACTCATGGTACTGGTAAGTAGAGAAAAGAAATTATAACTATTATTTTTGGCATTTTGTTATTTAAATAATATTGTTTTCGCAATGATAGTCAATTGCAGCTTCTTTGGTCAAACACTGACTTTTTACACCACTAATTCTTATACTTATTTTAGCTTCAATATTAGTGCATCAAAGTTCATTAATAATGATTATTTCGTAGTCTTATGATTATTATAAAGAGTAAGTAATACTTGTTACTAATATATTTTTAATATTGAATTTACCTTTCCGCTTTATCATAAATTTTAGTACATGGACCAGATTAACTTGTTTTCTCTGTGTCATATTGCTTGCATGACTTTCTTCGTCATATTGCATTATGATACCTCATGATAATTTCTTCTATTGGGTAATTAAGCATGTATTTGTAAGCATCGTGTAAATTAATTAAGGTGCATGCATTTCTGTAGGCATCGTGTTTTGCTACTTTGTTTTAAATTACCATCGTGTTCGTGAATTTTAGATTGAAAGAAGGAAAACGAAAACCTCAATTTTACAGATCGCGCTCTTCGTGTGTTTTAATCTTTTCTTTAAACATTTAAAGATAAGAATTGATTTTTGCAGGGATCTTAGTCACGATCAGGGAGTTGTAGATGAATTCAGAAAAAATCTTCGATTTTTGGTAGCTGTACTTGTACGAAGAGTTAAAAATGTGAGTACAGTAATAACCCGCATATTTTGGCTTCAGAATAACATAATTAGAAGGAGCGAAACATTTTAATTTAGATTTATTTTGCACCTTCTATTCTCAAATTTATATTTTGTTCGTATCTAATATCCATTTGTTGAAATCTTGATGAGTAATTTACGAAAAGGGTTGCCCCCCTAATTTTTCTTTGTGTAAGTAAGACCTATACTTATATTATAGTTATGTAAGGCTATACCTATATTGAATAAAAAACAGAAACGACAAAAAAAAACGATAAATTCAACGATATATTTTTATTTTTGGTATTAATATTTCGCCCTGGCAAACAGGGCTTCTTCAGAGCTAAATAATTAGAGTTACAAAATAGCAGAATGTACAAACATTTGAATGTTACGTGAAGAGTTATGACTTGTGGATGTAAATAGTGTTAAGGCTGCGCGGTGGTTGTGATGAAATATGGTGATGATCATGTGACGGTGATATGATGTATCAATAAAATGATAACAATAATTATAGTGATGATGGTGGTGTAGTTATAATGTGATATGGGTTATGACAATAACAATGATATAACAATAACAATGGCAATGATATAGCAATAACAATAGCAATGATGATGATGGTAATAATAAGAATGGTAAAAATGGTAATAGTGGTGTAATGATAATGTGATATGGGTTATGACAATAACAATGATATAACAATAACAATAGCAATGATGATGATGGTAATAATAAGAATGGTGAAAATGATAACAATAACATTTATAATGGTAATAGTGGTGTAGTGATAATATGATTTGGGTTATGACAATAAAAATGTGATAATAAAATAAAATAAAAGAAGGCTACTTGGTTGAGTTAACACTATTTACATCCATCAATCATATCTCTTCACGTAACATTCAAATCTTTGTATATTCTGCTATTTTGTTTCTCTAACTATTTAGCTCTGAAGAAGCCCTGTATGCCAGGGTGAAATATTAGTACCAAAAATTAAAATATTATTTTTTTTGCGTCGTTTCCGTTTTTAATTCATTTTATCTCTACTTCGTCGCAAGCATCCGTGTATCGAACAAACACTCTATAATAGTGACCTTTTCTGAAAGCACAATATTTAACACTGCCTTTTTTAGAAACTAAAGTAACCTGAAGTAAACAATATAAGTAAACCAAAGTAAATGGATAAGGCTGAAGTAAATTGAAACTGAAAGCAACCTAAGTGAGTGGAAACAAACTGAACTAAACTAAAGCAAACAGAAGTAAGCTGAAGTAAACTGAAATAAACTCGAGTAAACTCAAGTAAACTCAAGTAAACTCAAGTAAAATAAAGTAAACTGAAGTACACTGAAGTAAACTAGAGTAAACTGAAGTAAACTAAATGACATTTAATGTGTGTTCTAAAATGATGACATATTTTAATTTACTGTTACTTGAAAATATAGTGCATTGTTAATACAAAAATAATTTAAAAATACAAAAATGTTTCAGGTACAGTGCAAACAAAACACTACAGCTTCAATCGTAAATTGTATTCTGCTCTGTTTTATTTTATTTTGTTGATTACAATGAGACAAATTTAGTTTTAAATAAAGTAAGAAAAATATGAAGACAAAAATTTGAAAATACTTACATTTTCTTGCAATTTGATAGTATTGATATCTCATGCTTGAATAAAACATGTTGTCGTCAACGACGATAATGTGTTTCTTCTGGCAATTGCACCTGAAAAACATGAATTCTTATGTTTAACATGTGCAGGATCACAGGTTTACTATTACACTTTCAAAGTCATGTTGACATTAAATACAAGCTTGCTTTGTTAGTAACAATGTTGAACCGTGCCTACAGGTTGTCATCAGATTGGCAAGCATTCGATGTTGAGGTAAATAGAT
>JAYJMH010020327.1:0-44970 GCA_036873815.1 Phacellophora camtschatica
AAATTAAGAAAAATCCAGAGCAGCCTCGGTTTTACATGACGTTTGAAACACTAACCTGATTGGTTAAAAAACGACAGCCATTGTTTAAATCCCAAATATTGCTCTGTGATTGGTGCGACAAAAAATCGCAGATTGAAATTTTTTCCGCTTTAAGACGTGTAAGTCCATAAGTCCCTGAACGAGCAACAACAACAACAACATAGAGAAAAGGTACAGGGAACTTATGTAGTGAGTGTAGTTACCCAAAAAAATGACAAACCACAAACAATGAAATGACACGAGGTGGCGGCGTTTTTATCACACTGATTGACTGTGGTCACGGATTAGCATATATGCCTAAGTGTTAAAAGGCGAAATGAAAATAATTATGATCAAAACGCAAATAAAAAATGCTGAGACGCGTGATTTTAGCTATCTTCTTGATCTAGGGGCGTGACAAACACGCATCTCGGAGGAATGAGGTGCGTGACGAGGCGCGTGATCGCGCGCCTCAAAAGGCCAGGCCTGTTATATGTCTTCAAGTACACAATTTTTTATAAGAAACTTGGCTTGGGATATAGAAATTAGTTTTTTAAAATTTTGGCCAATTTTAAGAACATTTGTGGAAAAATCAGTTAATTATATCAATGTTGTTCTTACTTTCTGTGTAACTTATTTACACTCTCATACCCCCCCCCCCCAAGAGAATTGCAAACAACAGTGAGAACATGACATCTCAGGAAGTTAAACTCACATTTTATATATATCAAATAAGGGAGTTTGAGGTGTGTGGCCTATAAAACTGTACACCCTAAGACCAATATCAGGTTAAATTTGGAAAAACTTAGCTACTATTATTATAGCTGAAGCTACTATTATTATTATTGAATCTAAAAACAACAATATATGCCAAAAACGGCTCGCCTTCCTCGTGAAGACAATTAATTATAAACTTTATAAATAAACATTTTTTAAATATACAGTAATAAATTAGCCACTTCCATTTATTTGACTAATTTAATTATACCACAAATGCAAAGTTCTTGACAATATCAGAGCGTTTCAAAGTGCCATATGTTTTGCATAAATCTTCAATATCACGCTCTGTGCATCGTGGTGGAAGGTTTCCAACGTAAATCTTTGCTGAAGCATCTTTCGAACTTGATTCCGTCTTCATTTTCTGGAAATCTTTGAAAATGCGTTCTTGAATTTAGGCCTAAGTATCCCAAGATCCTTTGTACAAATTTATAGCTTTTGTAAAAATTTCCCATAATTCTCATTGCCACAAAAGAAGAACAATAAGCTCCTTCATGATGACCTATGCGCAGCCCAGTGGCGCAGCCTCGAAACAGCTTTTCATGAGCACCAAGCACCCAACACTGGCACCCAATCAGTTCTTTGAATAATGAGAAATTGTTAGGAAAAAAATACTGAAAAAGATTATAAAGTTGTATCAACAAATAGTACCGTATTTCCTCTATTTACCACCCCACATTAAAAGAGAAAATACATGTTTTTTTAAAAGAAACTTTTTATAAGAAACTCACTCACTGGTTTTAAACCCACGAAAATTTAAGAAACTGTTTTACTCTTTTACTAGTGATTGAAACTTTTGAAACTTTTAGTGAAGATTACATAATGCTTAATGATTTTAATGGAATGGACATGATATTAGATGATTGATTCAGTGAAGACTTTTTATCCTGTACAATAAATACCCAATTTTTGTAAAGTTTTTGTTGAAAGAGTTTAACAAATTTTTTTCATTTACAATTAAGAAACTTTTACGAAACATTTACTAATGAAAATTGGTCAAAAATAAATAAAACTACAAAATAAAGTATAACAAAAATTCATAAGACGAAAAATCCTATATACAACGAGAACAGCTTTTTCTTTTCACTTTATTCTGAAAATTGGCAAATTGCCCTAATTTATGCGAAGTAAAATAAAGTTGTTTTGATTTATTGCATGGTTTAAAGAATGATTCTTGTATTTTTTTGTATTTCTTAAGCTTGTTTTAAAAATTTCTGCTAAAAACAGTTTCAAAATGTAATAAATTTTCTTTCGCGATTTTGCGATTTTTCGTTTCCCCCAGGAATGGCAGCAGTGACCCCCGTCTTTTAAATTATTTCGTTGTTTAAAACTCCCGCGAATAGAAGTGAGCATGCGCGATACCAGCTTCTTCTTTGCAAATGGCGGCAAGCCCCCTGTGCACAAGAATGACGGCCTGTTCGAATGAACTCATGTCCTTTCTTGACGATCAGTTGAAGCGATGCAAGGCCAAGCACGCTTTGAAAGCAAGGCAGAGGAGGCCATCTTGTCCTGAGGTGACAATGACTGCAGACCCTTCTTGAAAAGGTAAAATTATGTTATCTTTTATCAACTTTTTTATTTATTTCACTTCATTTCTTTGAAATGTTCATTTTAAAGGCTCAAATTGGAACATTTTGCTGCGAAAAGATGGTCACTGCGGAACAGCTATTGACGTTTGAAAAATGAACATTGTTTGAAGCGAAAGAGAAACGACAAGCATTTTTAAATCTTCTGGTCTTCTCTGTTTATATTTGTTGACACGCATTTGTTGCAGCGAGCAAGCAACATTTTCCATCGTTTTTACGCCGTACCTACTAGTCGTATAACCCTGTATTTTGAAATAAAATAAATTAATGTAGTAATGTTAATAATAAATAATACCAATAGGCAAAATATATATTTTTTTATCGCGAGGTGTTTTGTCTCTTTGTTTTTGGTGCTTTTTATCGAATTTAAAGCATAATTATAGCAGAAAATTTAAATTGAAAGGCATGATGAGAGATAAATCTGCATTTATTCATAATTATTCCCCCTTTTTGTAGGGCAGCAGCATGCAGTGGGATTTTCAGGGGATCAAATATATTTTTTATAGATATCAAAATTGCTGTCATTCATTGGTAAATTTAATCTTGTTCTCACTGAACTTTAAACAGAACTGGAATAGAACCGTTTTTTGTTGCTAATTGTGTGAATGGCTTATTGTTTTAAAACCAAAGGTATATTGTTAAACAATTGTTTCTGTAATTATTATATGCACACAGAAAAGGAGTTAATGTTAGGGCAGGACTAGCAAAGCTAAATTTTAAACAAAATATTTTTTGAGAACACCATTTTACCACAATTTACGAGTTTGGTCAAAAAAGTATCCCCTGTGCTAAAGAATTGATATCAAATAAGAGGCTAGAGTTCCTTGTTAAACAAATAAGATTTGTCCGCATTTATAACACTCTACAACCCAACATAAAACTCAAAACATTCTGTCATGTCATGTTTACATTCTGTCATTTCTTGGACAAAATTTAATGCACGCAATAAATCACAGACGTCAAAATATCATGTCTGTATAGTTTTCAAAATTTGTGAGGTTGACATTGTGGGATTATTTTATTTTTGAAGCTCAGTCGAGAGTTTGTGGAGAGATGGGTTTAATGGAAAGGGGGGAGGGTAAATAGAGCTTTCACAGTAATTACTAGGTTTTCTGAAAATATTTTTAACACTTAAAAAACTCGTTGGGAAGGTGTTACATTAATTTTTTTTTCACAGAAAATCTGTAACATAAAAGGATGAGTGCTTCATTGCCACATGTGCAGTATTTTGAGAAAGCTCTCAACATTGAACCATTTCTTGGTTATGCTGAGAAAATTTTCAAGGACCAAGTGTCAGATATAAGGTATTGTTGTACATCAAGATTAGTTAGCTGCTATTTTGACAGCTTTTATTGATTATGAAGTATCTGTGATATCTTGGTAAATTTATAGTTCTCATTGTTTGCTTTGTTGTTTGCTTCTCACTAATCTTACAGAATTTTCAAGAACCTTCTAAAATTGTCAAGAAGTTTCAAGATGTTTTTTAGAATTTTCAATAATTTTTGTTTGTTTCTACATTTGATTAAGTTTATATGGAATTTTTTGCATTTGAACTTTAAAAGTTTTTTTTTTTATTTGCTGCACATTTTGTAATTTTTTTCTGTTGTTTTTATGTTATGTTTAATGGGAATTTCATTGGTATCAGTTCAGATTACCAATGATATTTTTGCCAATAACAAACTGGTTTTGACAGCAAATTCTTGTTGACAACAAATTGGTTTTGACTGGAAGTTTTATTTCTGCAGATTACATGAAACAAATAAAAACTTTTTGTCAAGTTGAGAATAAATTTCCATATTTTTCTCTCTCAGCATTTAATTATTCATTGTTACTCATGTTGACATTTTTTGTTGTTATTATGTGTGTTTTTGGTTTGGTTGCTCTAACACATGTAATATATTAGACTTTGATGCCACAGCTTCATATAGTAACACCATTTTCTTCTTGTGATTTGTCAGTATGGTACTGTTAGTCAGTATTTTTAAAATTCTGTTACTAGCACTGATGATGACTCAGAAAGTGAGGAGGAAGATGTTGTTGATGACCTAAATTTTTGTGAAAAGCCAAAAATAAAAAATGGATTTGTTTCAGCAAAGTACAAAGATAGTTTTATAAAAGAAGGTATGCAGCATGTAAATCATAATTAAATTATTCATTTTTTATTATGGATTTTGCATCAAAACAAGCTGAACTGTAAATGTTTGAAAAGTTTTGGTGCATCTCTATAATTCAGTAAATCATATATATTGCTTTCTGTTATATTGCATTTTAGAAGCATTTCTTTTGTGAATATATATTTTGTATTAAACATTAAATATAGTTTTAACATTAGATGTTATTTTGCATTGATTGCATAAGCATAGTATGTTCCTTGCCATAAGATTTTTAGTAGGCAAGCACTGAATTGCTCCCCTTGTTACTGCTCAGGGGAGCTATTCTCACATGGATTCACTTAAAACGATAAGAAAGAAAACTTTTAAGGAGAACAATCAACACCTCTCCTCCTGCATTTGAGGGGAATGAGAGTTATTAGCACTCCTCAAGCAGCCAAGCCTGATAATAAATTACTAATTCAAATTATCAGAACAATTGTTAAAATATTATATATGCTTAATATTTTAGATTGGAGAGATGAAAAATCCAAAATGTACAACTTTGACACTGTATCTGATGACAGAAGATGGTTGGAAGTAAGTCAAGTGCTCTTTTTCCCAAGTGTTTTGAAGTTTGATGAGATAGTGACTTGAGTTAGTGACATGAAGTGTTAAATTAAATTTTATTCAAAATTATGATAAATTTTGCACACATCACAGGTTGATTTCATAGCAGACAACAAGTGCACATTTTCTTCCATACTGCGCTATCTGCCATGCAATTTGCCAGTTTATTCATGTTGTCTATCTTCTAGCAGTTGTTGTGTATATTGCTTTGCTGGTTTTCCCTTGTTCATTAGTTGCCATCACCAGCCTCAGACACCTTTGTCTTATGACCACAGTGACTTTTGGCATGCCACCATCATACAGGTTTTTATCTGTGATGTACTCATCCCACTTTATGTTGAGCACAGCATTCTAGTATATATCCCATTCAAATATTCAGCGGCTTGCTTTATACACAATACAACCCTTTTGCAACATCATCATATTATCAAGTTAAATCAAACAAATTTAAGGTGGTAAATTTATAGTCTTATTTGATTTTGATTAGTTATCTTTGTATTATATATATTTTTAGTTATTTAAAATGATCAAATCAAAATAAATTATTAACAACATTTATGGGGCTTTCTTTATTTTGACTTTCAATAAAATTATTTGTTAATTTGTTTATTTATTTATTTTTTTGTGAAGGAGATACTGTTAAGTGATAACTCAGATGATTCAGATGACGATATTGTGACTGAACATGAAGTGAAAGAAATGTTGAAAGATCATGTACGAAGGAAAAGACTTCATCAGAAATTTCTCAGATTTCCTGAAGAGGTTTGCCTTAAAAATTGTTGTATGTATATATACTGTTAACATTGAAAGACAGATTTTCAAGTGTGGAACTCAGAGCTCGACTAGGTATCAAGTCAATACTTTATATAATGCGTCAAAGTTGTCTGAGTTGGTTTGGGCATGTAGAAAGAAGAGATGGGGACGGTTGGTTGTGGAAAGTGCGCAACCTTGAGATAGCTGGAGTTGGTGGACGTGGTAGACTGCGAAAAAACTGGGAACAAATGATTAGCAAAGATCTATGTGTTAAGGATCTTCAACGAGAGGTTGCACAAAATCGAGCTGAGTGGAGATCGGCGATTACATAAACATTCCAACCCATGCTTGCATGGACTAATTACGGAATTAAAAACGATGATGATGATGATGACGACATTATATAGTCTTTAAACCAGACCATATGACCCTAGGACCAAGGACCCTGAAAAGGACCCTTAACACTGGAAGTTAAACTACATAGTACAAAGGCGGAATGTCAATAATGTCAATACCTCATCATCCAAATGTCAATACCTCATCATACGGGTCAGGGAAAACCTGAAAAACTGGAAAACCTGGAAAACGGGGTTGGTTTTCAGAAAGTCAGGGGAAAAGTCAGGGAAAATTTAGAAAATCAGGCAAAGTCAGGGAAAAACTGGAAAATAAAACCAATTTGTTTTTAATTGTTCTTGGGTTCAATCGACTATTGTTTAAATTGTTCTAAATTCACCAATTATTTGTGAATTTTCCCAACTGAGTGCATAGGACCTTAAAGGACTCTTGCGCAGTGGATATACTAGGTTGTTCGTTTTGCTAAACTATTTGGAAAGAAAAAGACAGGCTTTGTTCAAGAACTTTTGGTCTGGAAAAGGATATGTAATCCATTGTCTAGGTCTGGAAATCAATGCCTTTTTCACTGAGAAAAGTCAGGGAAAGTCAGGGAAAATGAAACCAAAGCTATGTATGAACCCTGATCCATACTTTAGGCTCATAGGGTCGTGGTCACAGGGTCATGAGGTCATATGGTCTGGTTTATATGGAGAATGGGTTTAAGGGCTAGAAATCGGAAGATGCTGAGGCAGTGTCAAGATGTCAATTCTCAGAAAAATTTACTCGCTCAAGGACAAGGCTTCATTCAACAGCTTTTTCCAACTCCAAGTGCAGTTTTTCATTTATTCTATGTTAATTGGGAACATTTGAAATTGAATGAATGAATTATAACAGTGTTCTTTCACGAATCAAAGTGAAACAAAATTGGAATTATAAAGAAGCTATAAATAAACACATAGTGTTTGAATTAAATTTACGAATTGAAATTGGGCTAATGTTGAAATTGGGCTAATGGGCTAAACGTTTGTTTTTCCGTAAGTAGTGTTTTGTTAAATCTATTTCAAATTTTGTCGTAACATTAAAAAAAACAAATTTGCTTCAGTTCTGGGTCCTTCAAGTTTTCTCCAAAAGACAGTTTTTTTGTTTTTTCACAATTTTAACTGTTTGACATTTGCATGTCAAATGTTATTCACGGCACGTTTTCTGCAAATTTAATTTTCTCATCATAAATCTTGATTGCTGCCAAATTTCTTTAAGTGTCAACAATGCGATAATGTGTGCAATGACATTCCATGACCTGTCTTGATTTAATAATTGGTGTTAAGAGAAAATATGGTTCCTAATTGGTTCCTGCACAGAAGAGTCTCCATTGAGGAAATGGAAAAAAGAAGAAGGGCTTATTGGCAATACAGTGAAACCTCCATAAAATGGACACATTTGCGACGAAAGTTTCTGTCCGATTTGGGAGGATGTCCGTTGATTGGATGTGTAGGCCCTGTTCACACGGGAACGCAGTCGTGGAGCGATAAGGGGTTGTCTTCACACGGGAACGCTTCAAATCATTCGGTTTCGTTCGGTTTCGTTCCAAAAAGCAGAACGATAAAAATGTGATCCAAAAAGTGGAACGGAACGATTGCGTCCGGCCAGAGCTTGCCCAGAAAACAGAACGATGTAAAATTTGCAATGAACGCATGCAGCAACGTGGCTGAGGAAACCAAGAAACTGATTTCACTCAGCAAAGTTATATTTCAACACAGTAGAAATATGCTGTTGACCCTGATTCAAAGAATATTTCTTTCCTTTGCTCCTTCGAGCATGTTTTGAGTTTTTTATTCTTGCCAGCAGAGGCAGAATCCATTTTTATATTGGTTAAGTCGCAAGAACAAGAAATTGATACGACACGACACGGTGGAACCCCGTCATCTTGCTTAACTCGAACTCCCAGTTAAGTGTTTTGTATATCCCTTGAGAGCTTCCAGCTTTTATTTACTTCGGCTATCTCGAATATTGGCTATCTCTAACAAGGTTCAACAACTGTATCTTATGTGGAGTTCATTTTCCGCCAAAATGTGCGTCGATTTTTGTTTTATCGCTTGTCCCAATTTTATGTGCCCATGTCACGATATTTTTATTCATTAGGATGGTTTTCTTATTTACATCAATTCATTTCACGATATTTCTTTTTCGTTTAATCCGATTCTTTCAAACACGGTTTTTCTATTGAACTCTCATTCAATGCTGATGGATATTTCTATGTCGAACGCCCTTCTCGATTTTGCGGCTGTGCACATTGCTTCGGTTTTTCTGTTCACTGCGCAGACGGCCATTGCGCATCCTACTGTATTTATCATTATGTATGAACATTATGTTATGCATATTATGTACATGTGCATTATGCATGTATTTAGGCTACATCGTAAATGCACTTAAATAGTACAACAGTATTACACGTGCCTCTAAAAACACTTTGTTATAAGAAAAGAATTACGCTATGTACACAATAAGCTGCCAAGCATTGCACAGGGGTGGGGTTTAACTTAGGTGTGCAGTGCTGTCAGAAGCTGTTTCAGATTGGGGGATACAGCCTTTCTCAGAGTAATAGAGAACAAAGGTTTAAATTTCTCAATGAGTTTGTTAATGATAATAATGTTGGGTAATTTACATATTACTCAAGTCTCTTTGCTAACTTTTTAAAAGCATTTTAGCAGGTTATTGTCTACATAAGAAACAAGTAAAAACTAAAAGTTGCATGTAAGGAAATTAAAATTCATATTCTTGCATACCCAAGATCCCTTATGAAAAGTGCCATGCTCTGCAGACTGAACCCTTTATGTCTCATCTGCGCACAGAAGCACCAGCAAAGGGGGGAAATTGCTTCTCCAATATTCTTTAGGGTCAATTTTCAGATTTGTCTAAATTCAATGAGAAATTCATAAGGTTCTAGTTTGTTCCATTCAAAAGTATTTTGGTACATATGGAGAATCAGGTGATATGAAAATCTGGATACTCACCTAACACCTGCACACCTAATATGAAAATCTGGATACTCACCTAACCGAGACAATTTTGCTGGTTTCCCATGTAATCGAGTATGGAGAATCATATTCCGAGATGGGACTTTGCAAGTCTTTGTTTAGTATCACATGATTGATGACGTCATAACTCCGTAAAAGTTGGTTTCCTTAGAAGAGATAGTTAAGGTAGGGAAATCCAAAGGAGGAAGACGTCCAAAGACAAACTGAAAAGCCGTGCAAAATTATTTTTTTATAAATGCTATTTTTGATTTCATGACCTTTTTGTGAGAAACTAGCACCTAAAATCATCAAAGTATTTAAGAAACTGTAACGCTTGAAGCTAAGAAACTCCACTCTTTACAAAAGGTTATTTTCTCATTAAACATTTTATTTCGTATTATCCAACTATAGACATCAACTAAAACCTGATCTCAGAGGTTTAGCGATTCGCTTAGATTATATTACCTGTTACTTTATAAAATGTGTGTCCCTTTGTCGATCATGCTCTACCAAGCGAGCTGAACCTGTCAATTTTATATATTGTCAGAGTTACCAAATTAATAATTTAATTGTCGGCAACTGCACTATGAAAGAAAATTGACAAAATCCAAATGTTGATAGCTGTGAAACAGGGCCGAAAAATCGAATGTATTTTGCTATTTTCTTATGCTTCTGCGCCGTTTCTGAGTTTTGTAACCTTGAGATTTTAAATTCATGTTGGCGAAAAACATTTGCACCGCAAAGCTATTGTTCTGATCAAAAAGGGACAATGGCCTATTGTCGAAAACAAATGAATATGACTGGGGCTGGGGGGCCAAAGCTTCCAACTTATAGACTAAGAGAGGCCCTGCTAAAAACCATGTATGTATGTTTAAAAGTTTTATTAAAGGCGCCGCAGTGAAAAATTCTTTTATTGTTCATCAACTCTTACAAATTCGGTTTTATTCTTTATAATCAAATATTGTTTGAATGCTAATTAGATATTTTAAAGATTACTAGGATTTTGTTCATATTTCAATTTTAATATAGATGATTAAGGACAATATACCATATACGTTACTACATCTTGTTTTATTCTATTTCAGTATTGTTTTTAATAATAGTAGCAGTAGTTGTACCATGGGTACCAGATGTTTACCCAGGGTATAGTAGTTGGTATGAATTAGCTTTTATAGCTGTTATTGTTATACTCATTAACGGGAACCAGCCTTTATATAAGCTACTGGCAAAGAAAGATTTGATGATCACAAAAATCAAATCATGAAAATGAAATATTAAATGATTTTTAAGATAATCGGTTCTTGTTGTTTACTTTGCTGTTAAATTTATAAGAGAAAGGAGCTAAAGACTTTTAAATACTGTTATCTGTAGATTTGTTGCTTGTACCCTTAAATTCGTGATCTGTGTTTTGTGACCTGTGTTTTGTGGCCTGTGTTTTGTGGCCTTTGTTTTGTGGCCTGTGTTTTGTGGCCTGTGTTTTGTGACCTGTGTTTTGTGACCTGTGTTTTATGGCCTGTGTTTTGTGGCTTGTGTCTTGGACTAGGACTTGTTGTACACGTTTGAGAAAGTCTACTACACTGGGTATGGGTCTATATCCATAAACTTACAACTTGTTGTTTGTGCATTCGTGGCTTGTATTATTGCTTGTGTTTTTTTAGCATATTGGAAGTTTAGAACAGTTAGTTTTTTATAGAGTATTACACAAAGTTTATATTTCATTTGCTGTTGTTATTTTCTTTATAAAACGTTCTTCATAAAATTATTTTCTTCATATATTTTTTAATAGAGGCAGAACCTTACTTGGTAAAGATTTTTGCAGCAACTTTTTTAACACTGTGCGCAGTGATATTTCGAATTTTCTGCAAATTTTGAGTATGAATTTTTGTTAAGAATGGTGGTGAAAATAAACAGTTTTGATTTTAATTGTTTTAATTATAACGTCATGACAACATTTTCTATGATGGTCTTAATTTTTGACAGACTGTAGAAAATTAAAGTATTTATCGAAACACACACCAAAGATAATCGAAAATTAATATTTATGGCTACGAACAGCAAAAAAGCAGTTTGTATGGTAGTTTGTAATGTTTTATCATGAAAAAGATTGGTAATTTGTGTTTCAAATTGTAATTTCGATAGGAATAAGATATACTGTTTTGAATAGAAAGACCGGGAATAATTTGCCCAAGGTTAGGTTGGCCGTTTTTTATACCTCATTTATTAATCGCGTAGCAACGAATTTGAAAATACACGTTAGGTCAGCGTTCATATTTTTCAATTTACGAGGATCAATAATGGTGTCCATAGCTAAGGATTGTCTTTTTCGGAGATTTTAACACACGCGCTCATGTTCTTTATGCATATGCAGATTAGTTGAAAGGCAGATGGTTTATGTCGTATAAGAGACAGGTCCTTGCTAAACAAGTACAAGAACATTATTATATTCAAGAGAACAGAGTACTACGAAAAATACACTACGAAATGCTTAATTTTGTGTTGTTTCTTATGGCGTAAGGTAGTAAACTTTAATGATTAAGTGATCGAAAATCCATTATTTCATTTACAATAACTTAACAAGAATTGTTTGAAAATGAAAACATATGTTTGAAAAACTGTCCATTTTATATTTGCTTGATACTTTTAATCAACAGAAAACTTATTTAAAATGCTCAATTCAAGTTAGATTATTTAAGTTGATATATTAAGCAGTCTTTTTCATAAAATGTTACTCGTATCATCATTTTAAAACACAATTAATTCTTTATATAAGCTTTAGCACAAGAAATTTCTTCGTTATTTGCGCTCTTCGGTGTGTGCAATTGTTGTTTTGCTTGCCATGTAACGTTTTACTTTACTAGGCCTTACTACAGTCAAAAGATAAAATCAATTTTATAATTAGTTTCAGATGCAGTTTTATTTTAATTTCAAAATACACGCTTGCCTCTAGCCATCTTTGAGTAGAACGAAACATCTTGAGGCTTTGATGAAAGGTAGATGGTTGATAGTTGAATCCTCTCAACAACGTGATGAAGGTATCCCTATTTTTACTTTGTTGCTATGGCAAGCCCAAGGGGGCTCAATATTAGTAAGTGAAGGGGAGAGGGGTCAGACACTTTTTGGGTATGGGAAAATGATATCTGGTATTCTCCAAATTTTTTGCGCTCCAATTTTAAGATTTTTAATATATTGTTGGGTTGTTATCGAAAAAGATTTTAATTACAGTAGAAATACACATATGATACCAGTCAAACATAAGCAACATTGAAGTTTTCAGTCATTCTTTTTAAAAATTAGGAAAAGTTCAGTCATTTGAGTTCATAAATTTAGTTACATTATCTGAGTTTTGTCAATATAAACAATTCCCACCCATATAAAGGGTTGTAAAATTTTGAAAATTTGTTATATTTATGGGTTTTTGACAAATAGGTTGTGTCTAACCCTACACTTACCTACAGTGAGTCCCCAGTACCCCCTTGCATCGCAAGAAATAACACTTTTTTAATATCACATTATTTTATTAATGTTAAGTTCTGGCCAAAGTACTCAACGTCCATGTAGGCCACCATGTTGGCCGATGCTGTCCTGGGTTATATTGATGTCTCAGCGTTCTTTGGCGAAATTATTGTGAACGTTTGGCCACCTTTGCACATGCGCATTACAGTGATTTTCATATCATTATTTCGATTCCTTATTTCGTACACGAGATTCTGCATTTCGAACGTGATTACAGGAAACAACAGTTAACTACAGTGGACACCAACGAAAGGGAAACACAGTTTTGTTCGAAATAGCGAATGCTTGAGATGAGAAGTACAGGGAGGAGTTTGTTTGTATGATTATGTTATTTTTTAACTGTAGGCTAGCTTTCCTATGACTTGGGGTGATTGAACATTTTCACCACTAGCAAGTAAGATCAAAGGAACTCAGAACCTAACCGACAAAACGGTCCGAATCCGCCGGTAAACCTCTTGATAGGATATCAAAAGACGCGTTCTCATGAAAAATTTAATACTTTCCACAGCGTAAAGACGTCTCTTTTATTGAGAATGCTTTAAGAGTCGATTTTAAGTGCTTTCCTTAATTCGCTCCTTATTTTGTTCTGGGTCATTCTGAATTCTTCCATTTACGTTGTTGTAACTGACTGAAACTAGATTAAAACTTATGTTTTAATGACTCTTTCACTAGAAAAGAATATTCTTAGCACAAAGCTTTACAGTGCACAAAATAATTGACAAATGAAAATCATCGTAAATGTGTGATTTTTGCATGGAAAAACCAAAAACAGGACTGATTTTTCACAAAAGAAAATTTAAGTAATTTTTCCAAGCCCTTAATCTCAAGATAACTATTTGAATATCTTTGTCTGCTTCAGATTTAGTAATATATTTGCTGACAGAATGATGAATGGTAATTTTTGATAAAATATGGAAATTAATTTAATATGCATTGGACGAGGTTTTTTGTAATATTTAATTGCGACTGTTTTAATCGTATTTATATGGATACACGTATACTTGCGATATAGAGCAGCTACTAAAATTTTTTATTGTCATGCAGAAATTAGAAATTATTTAATTAATATGTATTATTTTAGATTGTTAAAACGAATTTAAATAAAGGTTTCGAACATTTCACTTCCAACACCAGACTTACATAAGTCCCAGTTCGCTCTTAAAGTGAATATGACTCGAAATTCTTTTATTTTCTGATTTGAAAGGCCTCTGATCAAAACGTGTAAAAATGTTTCCCTTTTTCAATATCTCGTTTAGTTCCCCAGATATTATGCTTTGGATTTGAGACTTCAGTGTACAATTTTCGCGATGCGTGAAACTAGAGAATTTGCGAATTTGTGACGTAAAGTGTTTGTGTTGTGAAAGTAGCAAAACATAAAATCAAACATAAAATAGTTACTGAAGCAAAATTGTTGAAACATGGCAAGTACAGCAATTGAGCCGTGAAAAACTTTTGATAATTCACACAATGTTGCCACATCAAGGAACTAGTTACCAGACTCCTTTGATTGTTTTGATCAATTTATTTTTACATCATTTCCCGTAGTAAATATTTTATTTTTGAAGATGTTAATTCAACATAAAGCTTGCTAAGAACTAACTAAAATTATGTTTACAAAAACGATTCACTGAATAATGAAATCTTTTGAATTTTCATTTGAGAGGTCTGGTAACTAACATGCTGTCATGGCGACGAAATTCCATGTAAGAAAATGCCGTTTAGTTGTTGTTTATGCAAATTTTTATTGACATTTATTCAATAGTTTTTGAGTAATCAGTACTTTTATAATTTCTCATTTCCACAACACAACCTAATTACGTCACAAATATTGAAATTTTTTTGGCATTTCACCGTCATTTTTAACCACTAAAACGTCATCTTCAAACCTTCATATTATAAGATATTGAAAAATCGAAAAAAGCTTCTCATCAGACATTAGACAGACTTCTTATCAGACATTTCTTCGTATTAAACAATAAACATTTTCGATTAATCTTAGTTGGTAGTCTCGTTTTGATGAACAAAAACTGACGAGATCTCACATGAACACAAATTAGAAATATAAAGGCTTTGACCTGGCAGGCGAGATCTCGCCTCAAACAATCCACCCCGCCTGACCAGGCCAGCTCACCTCATACGAGCAGACCCTAAGTCACTGAAAAGTAGTGTTACACAAATCGGGGGTATTTGGAAGGAGGGTACTCGATGCCCGCAAAATCACAAAATTTTCTCATTACCGCAATACCCGCAGCGTAAAATGACGATTACCGAAATGCACATACAAAAGGTCTATGTTCCAAAAATACATTCAAATTGTGCTTTGTTGCCATGAGTCGCCAGACAGGACATACCAAGGTCACACGGCAATAGAGACTATTTTTCTTTTTTAAAAATTTAGAAGAAAATGTTCACCTTCAACTGTTTTGAAATCGAAATACTGGACAATTTGAGGCAGAATAACGAAAAACCGACGTAGAATAACGTAAAACCGCCAGTACCGTAAACACCAAAGAAGCTAAGTTAACCTGGGTAATCTTGACCAATGAATAAAAGATACTAGTCTCACTCGATAAGATCCCTGTTCTTTCGTTTGGCGATGACTATGGTGATTGTAATTAGTCTAATCCAGTCTATTACTCCCTGGTCTAATCCAACATGACAGCGCGAAAAAGGTCTGGGTACAACCTCATTTCGAAAGGAAAACTCCTGGAACCTACCTACCTTCCTTTTCTTCGTTTTTATTGGCTTGTGCGAAACAATAAGATCTTAGGTCAACATTTGATTGAATCTGAAGAAATTCCGAACAAAAAAAGCAGAATTAGAATTACAAAAACGAATAACAAAAGTGTGATTCGAATAATGATAGTGTCATTTTGGTGATCTCGCATAAATTAACGAAATTAACAAAGTCGTCAACATAGTTGAGGTAGGTACCAGATAAACTGGCTACACCACCAGTCGCTATGTGGCTATTGAACTGAAATGATGAACGGCAACAGACGACTGGTAATCATACGAGAAAAGTTGGTCAGCTGCGACAACTTTTGTCGCACCAATCAAATTGCAGAAACCAAAATTGAGTGATTTGACTGGCTACTTTAAACTTTTTCTTGAAACGAGGCTGAGTAGACAATGGAGAACAATAGACTGGCTACACAGTACCTCTATTTTTTATATTGTTGTTGTAGCTAGTCTAGGAGAACAATAAGAATGTTTGCTGACTTGGCATTTTTCCTGAAGCCAAGCGAACTTGCACGAGAAGATTACTAGTGGGTTGCTAGCGTTCAGCAATTCAGTTCAAGTCAATAGCCACAAAGCGACTGGTGTAACCAGTGTAGGTACCAGAAAATAGTTCTTGTCTTTAAAATAGCCCTGTGAACAAAGTTGGTCTAGAGAATGCTTCCATTTATTGGAATTGCTTTTGTAACAAACCAAAATATATTTTTGGGCGAAATTTGACAAATTTGTCGCTGTGAGGTATCACATAATTTCCAAACGCTGTGAGGTATCACATAATTTCCAAACGCTGAGGTATCACATAATTACCAAACGCTGTGAGGTATCACATAATTATCATTATTTTGTTATTCCCTGAATCTCGATGAATTATATAAAAAGAGACATAATTATACATAATCTTAGTCGTAACCTTTGAATAGCGTAATTTTTTTAAACCAAGGTAAATTTGCAAAGTCTTTAGCTGCTAATAATGCATTTATGCTGATAAAACTGTATTGCTGTGACTGTTTTAAATTTGTTTAAAGTTCCTTGTTGCCATGCTGTACACTAGGTTGGCACTTTGTGTCATTTGCCTGGATTCATCATATAACCCAAAGCCTTTACACTAGCACCAGAAATGTTATTTATTTATTAAACTGTTCAATTGTTTAGTAGAAGCAAACAACAGACCTATTGCATGGATGCCTGCAGATGTCTCAATTTAAAAAATTGTTTCTTACATGTTTTAGAATCATGTTACCTTTTTGAATAGTTGGGAAAGAAAAAAGAGTTGAGCAAACATGGTTGACATCTTTTTATAGAAAGATTTTACGGTATGCTTCTCAAGGTGTCAGCATGGTGTTACATGAACAATTCTTTTCCAGTTGTAAGGCCTTAGATTCCGTTTGCTGTGTCATTCAATTTGTGTTTTTATGGATAACAAACTGATACTGAATTAATGTGTCTCAAAATTTTGCTGAGGCCTACTTCAGGCGAGCAGATTCGCCAGACTGGACCGTTTTTCGCAAATTATTTAGCGCCAAAAACAATGCATCGTTGTTTAGTTAATTAGAAGCAGCTGGACAAGGCGTGCTGCAGGCTCAACCTAAATAAAACGCAAAACTGAGTTAATTTTCTGACTAGCTCGATCTACGTAAGTAGTGCAGTGCAGGTTCTAAATTTCAAAATGCTCGAAAACATTTGCTTCGGAAAAACTCTCTCATAATCTCGTTACTCGCACATCAGACAAACAGCAGCAGGGCACTTAACCCTTGTTTGTTACGACGAACTTAAATGGATCGCATTAAAACGGTGAATAAGTTAAATTATATGCAGATGTCGAACTTGCTTAATCTTGAAACGCGATTTGTCAAATGCATGGGGTTTAGTGGCAATTTGTTTGAAAATAGTACTCTTTTCAGCTTTGTTCACAAGAAGTTGCCGAGGAAGATGGTTTCATAAAAGTTTGTAACAGCGGCAGGCATGTTTTAATCGGAAAATTCTTTTCTCATTTTGAGGTAAATTTAAAGTTTAACTTTCTTGAAACATGAATTTTTACATCATCATATGGTAACTTTGCTATCAGGTTTCACTGGTTTGATCAATAATTTAATTTACTCTTCACTGAGGAGGTTGTTCATAAAAATTAAAACGTGTTTTAGCATTTAATATAGAGCACCAGATTCAACCTACTTATTCAGAGTTTGTTATGCATTGATTTTGTGTGCATATCTACAATTACCTAATATATAAAAGGTTAGCATTTACCTGTGTTTGGGTATTGCTTTGTTGTGGGTGGTTGTTGCTTTATTGTAGGTGGTTGTTGCTTTGTTGTGGGTGGTTGTTGCTTTGTTTTGGGTGGTTTTTGCTTTGTTGTGGGTGGTTGTTGCACGAGGAAGGTGAAATTGCGTTGCCAACAAAGACATGAAAAGCAAAATAGGAGAAAAAATCTTTAAAATTCGGAATGTGGCATAACTCTGAGAACCTACAGCAGACTTTCATATGAAGAAAATGCAATAAAATGTATGATTTATTAGATGAATGGAAAATATGGTATATTTGGTTAGAAACCTTTGGCAGTTATTAGGCTTTTAGGAAGATTCAGGAACGTAGTTTACAAACATATCTGTTTAAGATCAGAATATTTGTAACATGAAAGTATTCCTGAAGATTTCTGTTTGCAGGCTTTAGTCTTTAGTGGATCATTTTATAGCAGAATGTATGGCCTACTCCGATTTGATGTTTTCAGACAGCAGCAGTAGTATTTCTCTTCTCACTGAATCATCACCTAATTTACATTTTCTTAAAGGTTTTCTATTTACAGTTTAATTTCTTACCATTTGTCATTTGTGCGAGGACACCACCGCGTTTCTACAGATCAAAATTAAACCTGCGTTCCTCCTTGATATCATTGCCTCGTTCCTGTTTGCATATAATTAGAAGATGCTCTGTAATTTACTGTAGAAAGTCTATAATAATGGTAATGAATTAATTAATGATTTGTTTTTCATTCAATATTGGAAGGAGTATATGCTAAATAATAATTGTGTGTTGTACGACAATATTATGTTGCATGTAGCACGTATGTTTACGTAATATGAACGTGTGTCTGCAATTGTATGCAATAAACATGGTGCAAGACATCAATTAAAGTCAGAAACAAGAATGAAATGTTTTCGGAATTCAGCTTGTTATTGAATCTAAGAATTACGGCAGGCCTTTGAAGGCTTGGGTCATGAGAGAAATTATTTGGGAGAAATGTTCAGCAGGTGTAACTTCAAATTTTAATAAATTGAGAAGCGAGTTTCATAAAGTTTTTGTTAGAATGTTTGTCTAAATGTTTTGAACGTCTGGCCACTTTTTATGCAAGAAGAGAATTTCCACGGGACATATGAACAAATTCCCATGAATGTATGTCAAGTCCATAGACAGTTCCACAAAAGATGGAGGCAAGGAAATTGTTCATCGTTCATTGCGTTTGATTTGCGAATCATTAGCAGCAGGAATGTAGTGCCACTAAAATAGCAAGGGGGGCTTCAATATGAAAATAACCCAAAAACAATACCGAAAAGTAAAAGTCAGTCGTTATTTGGCATTAACAAGGGGGGCTCAGCCCCCCTGAGCCCCCCTAGCACTACATCCCTGATTAGCAGTTCAATAGATAATTTCCTGTCGCCATCTTTTGCGGAACTGTCTATTGAGACGAGGGAGTAATAGTGGTTGAGACTGTCTGTTGTTGTTGTTAACAGGACAACTCACAAAAAATAGCTGGCAAACAACAAACCAAACAACCAAGCTACCGAGACAAAACTAAAGATTCAGTTTGAGTTTCTTTTTGCATTATAAATTCGAAGCTCTCGTGTAAATTTTAATTTTTTTATTTTACTGAAATTACCCATCACAAATAGCTCGTTTCTGCAATGTACATTTTAAAATATTTGCTTTCCTTTTTTTAAGAATGACGTCACTGCTGTTGTTTACAATATTTCTGCTTTCACGAACAAGAGGTGAGTCAACTTTTGTATTACACGAAGAATAACGTTTGGGGTGACGAGGTTAATTTCTCATAGGGTTGAAGATAATGTATTATTTTCAAAAATAGATACAGATGATGAATATGATTTCAAAAACCATACTCTGAAGCATGTAATTTGTTGTTGATTGGGATTATCTTTTCTCATTAAAATTTTTGTTTTATAAGACTGCATTTATATTTCATTCAGATACATTTTTTTTTTTAATTTTTTGGTGCGTCATCCGAGCAGATATCTATTTTTATGTTGCTGTCAATCCTGGTTTTGCAAACACATCGTCTTTGAGATCAAACACTCTCTCTAACAGGAAGAAATTTCATATTTTTCTATTTTTCTATTCAAGCACAATTTATATCGTCCAATTTTATTGAGTTTTAAAAAAAATGCTTATTTCAGAAAAGTTAAATTTGTGAACAGAACGGTGAAAAATCTGCAAAATTTTTTCTTCTTTTAGGAGTGTCTTCGATATTAGTAAGCTCGTGTAGAAATGAATTGGGGATCTCAAATTCTAGTATTGTGACAGATAGCCAGTTGACTGCAACGTCATATTTATACGAAGACAAAGGTGCTTTTTATCATTTCAAGCCTAATTTTGCAAGACTCAAAACAGTTGGAGGGGGTGGTGCCTGGTGTTCAAAAAATGTTAACAAAGGACAGTATATTCAAGTGAATCTTTTGCGCAATCTCAAAATTGCGTACATTGAAACTCAGGGGCGCTACGGAGGCCAAGAATTTGTCCAATCGTTTAAATTGAGATATCAACGAAAAAGAGACACAGTTTGGAGAATATTGAAAGATCAGACGGGAAAGGAATATGTAAGCTATTAGGCCTAATTTAAATTTTTTAATTTCACGGTTGCATGTCTGATGAAGATTTAAACAGACAGAATACTTTAGATTTAAACAGACAAAATTGAAGATTTAAACAGAAGATTTAAACAGACAAAACTTTTTGAAGTTGATTACCCTGAAATAGAAAAAGGTACAAATGGGATGAGCTAATTACAGTCATTATAACATTGTAGGCTGTTCATCGTATGCTTCCTCTAGTTTCGTTTTTACCAGAAGAAGAATTTACCAAAGTTCATCTCATTTAAATCTATAACCAATAATTAAGACTACAAAACAAATGTAGGAGAATACTGTCTGCAATTTAACTTTGCTCGAAATTCGTTTTAAATTTGATCTCAATCTGAATTAGTATTCTTATTGTATTTGATTTCAACTCGTTAAAGATTAGCTGTTAACTCTACTTGACAACATGAGCCGAAGAATATTAGCAATAAATTATTAATATGTTTTTATTTTGGTATTTAACTAAACGTTATTTAATTTGATATCTATTGTATTATTATCATTCACTTTATTTCTGTACCTTTAATCAATCTTGTGTACTTTCAATTAATCTTGTAAACTAACTTTGCTTAATTAAAGATGATGGGCAAAGGTTTGGCGTGACTCTGTGTTGATAAATCACAAGAAAATTAATCGATGCTGTCTCGTGAAAAGCATTTGTTTTTGCTGATTTTTCCTGAAAACATCTGAAAGCATACTTTCGTTGATGATCATTTCAAATTTCTTTCTTTCTTCTCCCTAGCAAACTTGTTAGATTTCTCCTTTCATTTGTACGATTTTGGGCCTTAAATTGTGGAGACCTTTGAAGTATAACTTATTACAAATATTTTACAAAATTATTGAAAGGGGGAATTAAAATAGGGGAAGGGAGGCAGAGAAAGAACAACATACGGTTTTCCCTTCTAAAATTTAATAAAAATTTAAAATTCAGGAAAATAATCATTTTTAACATGAAAAAAATTCTTGTTTAACTTTTTATGATACTTTCAGGTATTTTCTGGGAATAATGATACGGATACAATCGTTGGTAATGCTTTTCCACGCAGCATCATTGCAAGCAAAGTACGGTTGCTGCCGAAAGGGGATTACTTCAGCATTCATTGCTTGCGTATGGAAATGCTTGGATGCAAACTTAAAAATGGTGAGTATAGTATGGTAAGTTAATTAATGTTAGGAGCGGCCTATCAATTAATAAAGTCATCAATTAATAAAGTCTTGCACTTCTACGGAACTCTAGGTGTTTTAGAAACTACACTTTTCCACTCTGTTTTACATAAATAATGTCTTTCTAAAACGTTAAAATTAATTAATTTACTGAGTGCTAGTATCATATTCCAAATTCTACACATTAGAATGTCATAAAAGTAACACAGAAAGATTGCCGAAAGATGAACTGAGATTTAGAGAAAGATGAAAATTAAAGTTATTGTAATTGTATATTCCATAAAAATATTTAATTGAATATGATTTTGAAACGTAATATAGATGTTTTGAAAATCTACATTTTATTTTGCTATGCTTCACATGAATGAAATTTTTAAATGACAGCAAAAAGGTCAACAGCACACCATGGAGTTAAAACATGTTACTCTTTTTAGAATTTTTAGAGTCATATTCTGCACCATCAGGGATACATCTCGGAAAGTTTGATTTTACTGATAAAACATATGATGGAAATTTTGATAACAAAACAAAGTTATGGTCATGTGGGATTGGCCAACTTGTTGATGGATTTACTGGCACGAATGATTTGAGAAAAGGTTGGGTTGGCTTTAACGCATCTCAAATACCCCTTATTTTCATATTCATCAAGCCTCTAAATTTTGGAGCTGTGGTGCTGCGCATGAGAACATTAGCGAGAACGGAGAAGTTATTAGAAAGTGTTGAAGTACAAACTAGCAATGATGGAAAAAATTATGCAATGGAAAGAAAGATAGACACCGTAATGAAGCACGGCAACGACGAGGAGTTTGTGCTTAATATCAACGTTTACTCAACAAGATTCTTGAAGTTCATATTGACAAAAAATGAAAAAGATATTTTGTTGATAAGTGAAGTTTCTATCGTGAAAGGTGAGTAATCATTTTGTTTTAATTTTGTATGAAGATCTTCTGGGTATTATTTCTGGCAGCGGGATTTTTGCGCATGTTCAAAGAAAAAGTAACACCAATCTATTGCAAAAAGGAACTGTATCTTCAGCTGCATCAAATATTTAACAAATTTTTTTAACGGCTATGCAAATTGTGATGTGACAATTATTCTGCAATATAATAAGAAATTTAACAATTTTCAAAGTAATTTGTAGAACAACAGATTCAAGAAACGCAAATAGCAATTAATGGATTTTACACCTTAATGCGACCTTTCTATCGCAATGAATAGATTTCACACCTAAATGTGACTCCCTATCATAAGGAATTGCTTTCACGCCTCTGCTGCATGTACGTAGTCGATCAGATCAAAATTGACACATAGAGAAAAAAGTTAGTTTTTTTGTTTATCGTGGTTTGCATGGTTGCTTTCATAGGCGTGGGATCTATTGTCAAGGTTACATTATTAATCATCACGATCGAACTTGAATCTCTCGTTTCCCAAAAAGTTTTCTTTGCTTTTGCATTCTATTTAATAGGATTCCATTTCAGCAAAATGGTTTAATTTTGCACTCTTACCTTGCAGGCCCACCAAGAAAAACAACAACAATAATTTCTAAATGGATTCCCACAACGGCAAAGCCAAAAAGGATGGAATTTTCGACCAAGGAAAGAATGAAAGACACATTAAAAGTTTTGAGAAAGGATACTGACAAGAATATAGTTACATCACAACAAAAGACAGCGCGTAAATTTAGAATTCCTGTTACATTTACCGCACCTAACGGTAATTGATTTTCATATCCTTAAAAGGAAAATAGGGTGATATAATAAAATTTCCGTTTTATTCTTTTTGAACTTGCCAGGGTTAGTCCTCTTCTATGTCTTAAAACATCGTAGATAGCAAATGCTGTATTTATCCATAGTCATAAGAAATGATTTATCCAACATTATTGAAGCACAGCACTAAGTAATATTTTATTGAAACAATATTTTTTTGGATTTTCAATTCAATTCAATTTTATTCATAGAATGCAAAAACTACAATATTAAATAATGTTGCAAACTATTCGACCCTAGGAAAGCAAAGCTTATCTTGCTGGGGCCGATAGCAAAAATCTGTAAAGAAAAAATAACAGAAAGATATAACAATAACAGTAACAAACATGCAAAAGTACAATACAATTTGGTATGAGTATACGGGTATGTGTAATAATAATATAATATGATAAACTAAGAAGCTTAGGTTTGATACGCAATTATCACAATTTGTTTGATATTTTGATATCATATCTCGTTTTAATTTATATAAAAACGTTTTAGAATTTTTAGTATTTTGTAGTGCATGATCAAGTTCATTCCATAATTGAGCAGCTTTGTTTAGGAGCATTTTATCACCCCAATGTTTCTTTGCCTTTACTATCATGTAATGTTTACGTTGAATTAGCGCTCTAAATAGAAATTTCTGAATAGCGCTCTGAATAGTGCTCAAAAGCATGCCTTGAAAACTTCAGGTGTGGGCCAAAAGGTGCCCGTGTGTGATTGCACTCCTCAAACATACAGGCCTGCTTATGGAAAGAGAAATTCGAGATAAATAGACAACGAGCATCTTTCTGATTCTATTCATTTCTCACCTTCAAAGTTTTTCTTCAGATTCTGCAAATTTATCGAGAAATTTGTAAAGGTAAAGAGCGAGTGGTGGTAAAGGGCAAAAGGGCTCTATGTATTTTATAATATAATGATAACTAAATTATGATAACTGATAGCTGATAATTTTTGATAATAACATTTTTACCAGTAGTACAGCATAAACCTACTGATTTGGGTGTAGCAAAAAATGTTTTGACGTTTTATTAAAAATTTTAAGTAAACTACAACACAACAGTAGTAAGAGATCTCGAGTCAATTGTGATACATATATTTTGCAATCTAGAATCATTGCTTTAAATGTTTAGTGAAACTTTTAAAGCGATAACACGTTAATTACTGACGTTTTGATGCCATTCTAACATCATTTTCAAGCTAATCTGATAGGTATAAATAAAGATATTGAAACAATATAGCAATAAAAAATGCAGCAAAAACGTGAACTTTAAAGGGACGCAAATATTGTACCTAAATAAACAATTTGGCGGCAATTGACTCTAACTGTTTGTTTGATGTTGATTTTAAGTCTTTGATGAAGAGCGTTTCATATAAAAAGGAATCCATCTTTCCTCTCTAAGTTGTCAGCTTTCTTAGAATATTGAAACCTTTAAACCCGGCTAAACCTTGTTAGTTGTGAATCCAGACTGGCCTTTTAACCGTTTATTTTCTGGCACGTCTTTGCACACCTGGTGTGTTTAATTTGGATCTGTTGGAAAAACCTAATTGGGGCAGCTATGCTTGCATTTAGCAGCTCTGTGTTAAAAGCAGATCATTATTGAAAATCTCAGGTCAATTTTGAAGAAAAAAACTGTTTAAATGACATTTAATTAAATGCTTTTTTGTAGCCTTCAGATAGCATATTACTCAAGATATATATTTGGCAATTGACAGTTTTTTAAATCACATGTTTTGCTGAAGAATCACTTGACATTTCCTTTTAATAGTGCGAAATATGTTTTTTGAGAATTCTTTTCATAAACAAGAGACTATAGTGTAGCTTATGTACCACATAAAAAGAATTCTGACATTATTATTGCAATCATTCTGGTTGATAATATAAAAATTTTATCCATATTAATTAAATTAATATTGTTATATGCTAACCATATTTATTCATTTAGTTTTTATTTTATGTCAGGAGACCATTGATGAAGAAAAGGAAAGACTATACACCTGTAACGTGGGATAAATATTTTCAAGGAGAAGTAGATGTCACTGTTGATGACAATGTATGCACTAACTTAAAGCTCTACCTATATAATGTTATTGTGTTCTACAGTATTGCTCTTGTTATACTTTATGTTCCTCTCAAATTCTGTTGATTTCAATTTTTTATTTTTGCTGTCAATCAATGACTTTTTTTTAACGCACTGTACTGTCATTCAAGTCATTTGTCATAAATTCCATTTCTTGCTAAACTACCATCTGGCCATATGGTTGTTCTCTGGTAACTGAATAATAGAAAATTAGATTTTTAGCTCCACTGCTCGTATAACTTTCCTATGCACCCTAATTTCCATGTTCTTGCATTTTGCTTTTGGGTTCTGAAATGTTATATAGTGACCGTGTATTACTTTTATGTTGCTTGGATATTTTTTGTAATTTTGATACATTTTAAATTGTTTTAAGGTATTCAGAGTCTACACTGCTGGTGATAAAGGTCCTGTTTTGCTGCTACTGCATGGTGGTGGACATTCAGGGCTTTCGTGGGCAGTTTTTACTGTAAGTTGAAACAATTAGATCTTGCTGTATTTAATTTATCAATTTTGCTTTTGAACACTTCAGTTTTTCATGCCAAATAGTGTGCATGATGACTGTCATAGAATTCTTTTATAGTTAGGTTTTTCTTGGACATTTTTATCCCATTATTACCGTACAAGCACGTATGCTTGAAATTTTACTATTTTGGAGATTTTAGAGTAATTTATGTTTTACACAATATTGTGACACATACGTATTTAGTGATATGCTTGGAATAATAACGCAAACTGTCATGTTTGGTTTGATATTGTCTTATATGCTGCTTGTTTCAACACAGTGCTCTGTTCTAGCATTTACCTGCAAGTTCCATGCAGTTATCATATTACATCACAGGACTAATTGAATGCTTGGAAAAAGTAGAAATTGTGATTTTAGAATACTTGGAAATTGTTCGAAATAGAAACGAAATCTGTGTCATTGATAATCAAGTCCTTACATTAAAAAAATGCTTTTTTGTGAGTTATTTACAGGCGCATTCCACTTATATCTGGATATACATTATATAAACGCTGCGCCTTTATCGATGATGCACTTACATGTCAGGTAATAGGGTAGTTGCAGTTAATTGCATCTTTTTGTTATATTAGTTTCATTACATTATTTGTATTTTGTTGCAAAAATTCATGCACGAAGTACATTACAAACAAAGTTATATATATCAATATAGTTTTTTAATTTACACAAAATCCAACACCATCTTTACGTTCATGTTTTTATTCTAAACCAGGCAGCGATGATGGAATTGTGTGATTGCAGAATACTTGCTATGGACATTAGAGGCCATGGTATGTTATGTTATGTTTTGTGGCAAATTGTTATTGTCACAAATATGCAATAGTATTCATGCTACTAATGCAAAATATACAACAGATATCAACTTTTACAAGACAGGGAAAAAGCTTACACAGCATGCTTCTTGGTGCTAGAAATTTTGTAATTCGTTTTGTCTTTGTGACACCTTATGGTACACTTTCCGAAAAATAAAATTACAATATTGCTTACTGGGTGTCCCAAAAAGAAAATAAACACGTTTGATATACTACTGCAGTTGTTAACTTACTGTATTATGTATTGTCCTGACAATGATCCTTAGTTAGTTAACTTACAATTTACTATTACTCAGCGAAATCATAGCCTGGTGTTCTGGTATATTCATCTCAAAATGCTAAATTTGATTTGCTCTTGAAACCTTGATCTCCACCCAAACGGCCTAATCAACTCCCAGTAAAAGTCTAACAGGAAGAACTCATTTTTATTCTTAGATTTCAAAGAAAATTAAAACAGCTTCAAAAATAAGTTTAGCAATTTTTTAGCACTAAAATGTGAATTTCAGTTTTTTCCTATTTATTAAGTTGTTTTAATAAATAGTCTAGTTTCGTAATGATTCCAAGTCTGGTGTTAGAAGATGAATATCTCAGTGCCCAATGCATCAAGGCACCAAGCTTTGAAAGGTAAGGTAAGAAATTGTCAGTTAACTATCAATAAAATTGCTATTTTTATAGTATCAAATGTATTTAAGGCACTGATCTTCTTCTTTGTCAAACGTTTAGCCATCCTTTTGAGACACCCGGTGTGTATTGTTGGCATTTTAGCTTTGTGTTTTTAATTACTGAAGACTTGTTCTAAAAATAGAAGCTTACTGATTTAGGATTTAGTATATTTAAAGTTTTGGCTCGTTAGTTTTGTTAATACTACAAACTTATGTTAAAAAACCATTTTCTGGAATGGTGGTAGAAAAAAAATTTTCATGATCAAAATTGAAAACGTTGTCAAACTGCTGCAAAGCACATGCATGCAGATAGAGCAGAAAGTGTGTTATGTTTTATTGCTGTCATTCTTAATAGTCTTCTTTGAAATATACAGATCTTTGCAGAACAGAATATAGTCGAATGTAACTGTAGTATCCAATGCAAAACGTTGTTTACGAATACTAGTTGATTTTTCATTGCTCAGGTCACACAAAGACAACAGAAGATAGGAATCTAGCCGCTGACGTTCTTGCCAAGTAATTAAGAAATAATTTAGTAAATTTTTAAAAAGATTTAATTTATAAGGGTAAGGTGATAGATTTACACAGAAAGTTGTGATGGTTGATGCTGTTTACCGCGAGGAATTATCTTTCTTGTTTTCTTACGTCAGTACATATGAAATTTATCTGGATGATGTTAAATCCGTATACAAATTTATCTTGTTTTGCACACAAGCAATCAAACGAGATCTACACAAACACATTGAAATACGCAAGTTTTTCTGCCAATTTAAGTTGGAGTCTAGCAAAATCAACAGTCATATTATATGTATCGAGGCTATGGCCATCAGGAGATTATTAAATATGAAGAAAGAAGACTTTTTAAATAGTTTTATGTCATAACTTTAAATCAAACCTTTTTCAAAAACCTTTCTGACAGTCTGTATTAGCCAACCAATAAAATTGTACATAAACCTTAATATGCTATACAGCAATATATAGATATTCATATATATGTTATATATCTGTGCAGCATAAAGTGTCGTGTGAAGTTTAGACCTATTGTTCCCACTTCTTTGCATTGCCTTTTCAATTTGATTGATCTTTTCAGAGACGTCGGTGATGTTATTAGCGCATATTTTAAAGATGATCCACCACCAATAGTTATGCTTGGTCACAGGTAAGCCAACTACCAGTAAATATTTTACATTGTGGTTTGTTGGCTAAATTTGTAGTGTTGCATTTCCATGTGCATTTTAATATGTATTTTTTCTGTTTTGATATTTAACGTGTTTCTTGCAGAATAAAATAACTCAAATGGAGCTGTGGCTCATTTGCTCTATCGTCATAATCCCCCTTCATACCCTACTAAATTACCTCAACTTCCGGTGTGTTTTTAGTTTTATTTTAAATAAACTATAGACTGTACAGTAACCCCATAATTAATTTTTGCGAGGTGACAGATGCTGCACAAATAATAGGTATAGATGTTTAGATTCAGGGGTAGTTCAAGCTCGGGAACGAGGTTGAAAATTACAGCCCTAAAAAGCGTTACTTTGGAAAAGAAAATCTTTGTTTTTAAACCTTTCTTATTTTTGTTTGCAATTTTTGTTTACGAGACTCAAAAATAAGAAGAAACTGATCCCCGCCAGCAGCTATTTGAACTATCCTGACAATGAGATTGCATGACAGATAAAACATTTCTAAAGAGTTATAAATATTGAATCTTCGAATTCTTTGTCAATTTTTTTGCATCTTTTAATTATTTTGTTGTTTACACTAAAGAAATAGCCAACAGTAAGGATATTACTATAAGGTGTTAGTTTGGATCTATACTATTACTGTTATAATGTAATATCAATTGTAGCATGGGAGGTGCTATTGCTGTACATGTTGCAGTTGATCAAGTATTGAAAACTTTGGTTGGTATTGTTGTCATTGATGTAGTTGAAGGTACTTGTTTCAATTTTTGTATGATAAGGCGCTGCATAATTTATAGACGTCCTTCAAGGATACCGGATTCCTGTCTACATCAGAAAAGCTAGATCGGATTTGGATTGGTTCATCCGATCCAATACTGACTCTAATAGTATTTTGTTCACACGTATTGAAAAAGACACGTATTGATAATGTTCATACGCGATCAGATCCGGTTCGAGCCAGAGCAGTCAGAGCTTTTTGGTTGACACACGAGTAAACCGTTATTCTAGTTTTTTTAATAGTTGATTTCAACTTCTTTCTTCTACTTTCATTCTTTCATTGATTTCAACTTCTTTCCTTTAGTTGATTTCAACTGTTTTTCTGAATCAGACACATGCGTCAAATTGACATAGGCTGGACCACACCAAGACCAACCCCAACCTAGTTTAATTTTTAATCAGGTTCAAAGCCGGCTTTGAAAGGAGCTAAAATTTTATTTTGTTGTATTGTTCTCGTAAGTTTGATAACTATTCACCCATTTCGTAATTATATTAGAATAAATAAAGTATGAGCCAAGTTACACATACTGTACCTTTGATGTGAAAACCCACTTTTCATCATAAGTGGTTTCTCAGAATAAAACTTTTGCTGCTATTTGGTGGGCCGGGCATCCCATTCCTCAACAGTCACGTTTTGTCCCTTGAGCTAAACCAATATGCAACTATCAATTGTCAAAACTCAATGGTGTGAAATTATCAATTGTTGATATTTCTGTAACTTTTTTCCAAAAAGGAACTGCACTCGAGTCTCTGTCCGCTATGGATGGTTTTTTGAAAAGCCGTCCAAAGGCATTTAAATCGATTGAAGAAGCTATAGAATGGAGGTTAGTTACTTTTACTGGTCTTGTCTAATTTCCATTATCTTAAGAGATAGCAATTTTCAAGAAAACATGTTGTTTTTGTAGCATTTGTAAGCACCTTTTTAGTTGCGAAATAGCCATAGATATGTTCACATGCCAACCAAATTGTGTTTTATAGTATACGAAGCAATCAAGTTCGAAATCTGGATTCCGCGAAAGTTTCGATTCCTGGACAGTTATACAGGTAATTAATCTGACGGTTTAATTAGTTTCTGAATAGTAATTAGTATTAGTTTCTGAAGAAAGAGTAGTTAAAATTTTTTTTTTGAATTAATTTATTGTTTGACAATTGTTATTTTAAGTTTGTATTTATAAGATGAATTTTTTAAAGTCTTTTTGTTTTTCGAGCTTCTGCTTTAATGCTTGAAAACGATTTTCTTCATTCTTTATCTAAATAATATACCAAGTGACCCAAAAAAGAGTTTCCTCCTTCAATAACTGATATAAAATTGTTTTTACTATTCCCAAGGGGTATTTTCTTTGTTTCATGGTTAAAATCCCTTTTTGGGTAAATTCGCATATTTGACCCATTTTAAATGCACGAAAAATTCTAAAGATATGATGTATCTATGTTAATGCTTTGGGTAAGAAACAAAGTTTAAGTCATTTTAATCCGTCAATCCTTCGATTATGCGAGCGATCAAAATGGAAGCTCTCTTTTGGATCACTCAATAGAACATTGAGTTTCTTTATGTTAATTATTATTAATTGAAGATAAAGCGATTAAAACAATAGGGTTGACCGCAGGTTGATTGTTTTGATTTTCCATTTGAGAGAATTCGCCTTGTCTCTGATTGATAATCGCTTTGAAATTGGCATGCCAATTTCACTATTGTTACAAAATTTGTCTCTGCTACTCAAAGGAGCTATGAAATGAAATTAGTACTTTGTATTGAGGAAAATGGATGGGTTGATAAAGAATGCCATTGAAATCTTTCTGATATCTTATTTCACCTCCGAGTTATCCACTGTTTTGCATGTTTGGCCGATGACTTTGTTTTGTTTGCACGAAGTCAGAAAATATACTAGGTTGAGCACGTCTCAGCGCAGTAAGCCCATATACCTATATAGATAATATTTTATATATCTAAATCCATACAATTCTAAGTATATTTGATGAATGACTAAATTATCATTCGTGTCTGTGTTTTTGCATTTATTTGGTGTTCTATTTTGCTTTATCTCAAAACAAAATCGAGTGAAAGGACGACAGTATTACTCACAAAATAAATACAGAAACTCATACACAAATTATAATTTAGTCATTCATAAAAATCTTCAGAACTATATATATTTAGAAATAGAGAATATTATGTACAGGGTGTCCCAAAAAATTGTTCCCTGCTTTACCAGAAATGACTAAAACACAACACAGTGACTTCGTCCTGACATGATATATCTTGATTTCTCAGTTTATAACTTAATGAATGGCACTTTGGTGAAATTGAAATGTTGAAATGTTGAAAAGTCTCAAGTTGAAATGAGCTCAAATTATTTACAGTTCTTCTAGAATTCCAGTACAACAATATAACTCGTTTACACCAGCCTCAATATTCAAACGATATCAGAAAAATTTGGACGGCGCTATTTATCACTCTTGGTTGTTTTTTAACAACAATAAAAAAATTTAAATTCGTATCTCCTTTAATTTAGCGAACAATATGACGGTTAACGTTGTTTACTAATAATCCATGTGGTTATTTCAGGGGTGACCTAGTCAGTAATGAGATTTGTTGCCACAGGTGTCCTACAGACCAGATAGAACATTTATTGCATTCTGAGAGTAATGAAGGAAGATCTTCTCCAATATCGTCAGTCCCAGAATCGATTTCTGAGGAGGAGCTAGGAGATGAAATCGTTATAAAAGAGCAGGAACGGCAAAAACAACCTTCTGCTTCAGCTACCGAAAAACACGCCCCTGGTGATATTAATAATGTGAGTACAGTATACGTCTGTTTATCAGCACAGTTACGATCAAATAATTGTTTGAATTAGCAAATATAGCGTTATCGAAATAGGAGTAACATACCAGTATATGACTTTTGACTTTTTTAAACACGAATGAAGGAAGAAATTCCGTAAATTGTTTTTGAAAGTATTTTATTTCGCACTTTAGAGTTGACGAAGATCTTAAGTTATTTTTCTATGTTTGCCCTATTACTTACCAGGAAATTTATTTACATCTTGAAACGCATTCTTCGTAATTGCAATAATGCAATAGATAAAGATACGCGAAGAATGCAAATTTTCCGTGCAATATGCCATGCAATTCGAAAGGTAACTTAGAGTTAACGGATATTAAGTGTATATTTTCGTGACACATTTCATACAGGAATAAATTGAGGGTAAAATCTTTTAATGAGGAAAGCTAACAATTTGAGGCTGCGTTTTACTTTTTTCAAGCGAAATTTTCATGCAACATAATTTATTTTAATTCTTTTCGTAGAATACAGCATTACTGATTAAAAGCATTTATTCTGGTTGCGAGTAATGCAATAATAAGTAATTTCGAGCGTCGTGCCAAACATAACTTGCGTGTTTACAAAGTCCAAATTTTTTACATAATTTTATTATTTATCTACAATTTTACTCGTATGAAAAAAGCATTCTACACAGCATGCTTTGTCCGTAAATTTGGGTTTAAGAAGTATATTATTGGCCTTATATGGGGGCAACATTGTTCAAAGGTCCATGAATGGTTTAAGAATTGTTTTTCTTTTTATTACAGGACAAATATACTTACACATGGCGTGTAGATTTGACGAAAACAGAAATTTTTTGGCACGGTAAGTGTTTTTTGAAGTTGTACACTTTGTGGAAATGCGTCTATACTCATTCATGAAGGTAACGAAAGCAAGTAACAGAATATGGTAATATTTTTTCACGTGTGGCAATATATACTTAAATCAATCTGGAAATCTTTAATAATAAAAACGATGTTTGCCTGGGTAGAACAAAATAGCCTTTGAGAAAAATTAAGTTCGCAGAAGGCAGTTAAACATAAAAGTTCAAATATGTGGTGAAAGAATGGTAGGTATAGAGCACAAGTGGCAAACTTGCGAGTCGTTATTTCTAGTACTAATTTTCTCATTGGCTGGCACCAAGTTTCTCATTTACGTATTTTGTGAGGAAAAACGTAGATAGAATGTTACGTAAAGAGACACGATGAATGGTATGAGAAAGACAGTATTACAACTGCTGAAATATAGGTTTTGTTTTTGTTGCTGAAATAGAGGTTTTGTTTTCTTCATATTGATTGATACAAATTGGACCTTTGTCTCGTTATATCCATGTTAATATAATTTAATTAAACATTTTTAGATTTAGCGAAGGAATATATTTGTACTGAGCTTTAGTATGGGAAAGACTCGAAATATTTATAGTAACTTAATATATTATAAGAGATTCTGAGAGCATGTTTTTTCACGTTGTCATTTTCATGTTTTTGAAATACCCTTGCATGAGGAACTACTTTTTCCAACTCAGGCTGATCAGTTTTTTTAAATCTCTAATTCTCCAAAAATAGGCCGAAAACTTTCATGAAAACCAGAGTAACTGAAATGTGCCCACCAAAATCACTAGCAAAGAAGTACAGTACAGCTGCTTATCTAAAACTTCAATCTGATCCAAATTAACAATGTTAAGGATGTCCGTCCAATTTTTTTGGATCAAAATTTGCAAAAAAAATCTAATGTTTGGTCGGTTTCTTGAATACGTTTTCTAAAATGTTTAGGTTCAATTTGAACTGATAAGAAACTGGATAAATCTCAGCCTGGTCAGTTTCCTATATTTTGATATTTAGTGAAAACAATGTAGGCCGAGTTCCTTCCATGCAGGTTATTACTGCACTGCTTATCTTGCAAATAAACGCAGGGCAGAATAAATGTTTGGCAAAGGAAATGACTTGTATCATAATGTGCTCTTGCTCCTGGTCCAGTTGAAATCAAATTGTCGTCTAAGGAATTTGAAAGTTTTCGGTTTTTTCCTTCTAGGTTGGTTTAAGGATATGTCGAAATTATTTTTATCGTCATCCGTTCCAAAACTATTGATTCTAGCAGGTAAGAGTACAATTTTTATTGAAATCACCCGCTGCATTTTTGAGATGTTTTTCCGTTTATAAATGTTTTCCGAAACTGCATTTGTTTTAAAGCTCGTATAGCATCTACTTTTGCTTAAAAGTTATTACCCCCAGATATGCCATACGGTACAATGGAAAGCAATACGATTGAAGTTTGAAATCCTCTGTTAGACACCCATACTAAGATCAGGAGTTGGAGGAAGCATGCTATGTTATTTAAATAAATTACAATTATTTTTTTTTGAATTTATATACAGCCTCATTGTTGCCTTTTGCTTGTTGGTTAATCGCATCTTTGATCGGCCTAGTATTGTGCACTGCGCTTTTATCTATTTCTCTTTTGAACTGCCGCTGTTGTCAGTTGTGTCCGTTTACAACAAAAAAAGTGGCAATCAAAATGTAAGGCCGATCAAAAATATGATTTACTAACACGCAAAAAGCAACAGTATTTTTATAAAGATAATTGCCATTTATTTAAGTGAAGATACATGCTTCCTCCTACCCGTGCATAGATTAAATCCAATAATTAATGTGTGTTTAGTTAATTAGTTTTATTAGATCCAGTATTTATCTAATCTAACATCCTTATGGCAATGTCTATAACCCTGGAGGAGGGTGGCTACTGGGTATTACAGTATGCGTCGCCAAAGGGTAACCAGTTATTTGGTATAGGACTGCCCATTTACATATTCACAGCTAGCCTCTATATCTAGAGGCCTTTTCCCAATCCTAAACCTGGGAACCCGATGGATGGGATTTAATTAGCTTGATTTGGGTTACTTTAAAATGATTAGTTTGATAGATTAGTTTTAGGGTAGTTAGTTAGTTTGACCATTCGCGGTGGTCGAAATTCTTATATTTTTTTCCATACCACTGATCTTGTTTTATTGTGTATATCTTATGAAGACTTTCGTCCTTTCAGGAATTGATCGACTCGACAAAGATTTAACGATTGGTCAAATGCAAGGTAGGTGATTTTTTCGTGATAACAACTTGTTCCAAGTATATTTCGTAAACTCCTTAAGAAAATTAAAAACCATTTTGCAAAAAATCTAAAAAAAATTGTATGCTTTTGGTATAAATTTAAAAAGAGAAGAAAATGTCCATGCCAGTAACTTTTTAAAAAGTTCCCACATTAATAAGCGCCCCTGGGCGCTGAGAGAGGAATTCGTTAATTGTTTTTGCTGCAAAAAGTGTTTGAGCCTAGGAAAATGATTCCGAGAAATATTCCAGCGATCTCGAATTTGCGGCAAAGTTAATCTTCAATTGGATCATTGAATTGGATTCAAATGGATCAGACTATTAATAGCTTGTTCACATACGAAAAGGTATTGTCTGCTTAGTAACACTTTACTTCCATCCAAAGAAAGTGTTTTTATACTTTTCAATAACGTACCTAAAAAATAAAATGAATATAAACATCTGGACTCGAAGTTTTCCTTCTCAGCACATATTAAAGCAGCTATCTCCAAAACGAGGAAGGGCATTGGTCTGCTAAAATATCTCTCCAATTATCTGTCCAGGAATACCCTTAATAAATTATATAAACTTTATGTGCGACCCTACCTGGACTATAGGGATGTTATTTATCATATTCCAGCTAAAGTTTGTGAATTTAGTCAAAACATCACTTTACCAAAACTAATGGAAAAACTGGAGTTTGTTCAGTATTCGGCTGCTCTCGCTATTACAGGAGCATAGAGGGGAACATCGCGTGATAAACTGTATTCAGAGCTTGGCTGGGAGTCACTAAATTTTGGAAGGTGGAGTAGGCGCCTCACCTTTCTCTATAAGATTATGAACAATCTCACCCCATTGTATACAAAAGAGCCAGTCCTCTCACCTCATCAGTCTAGCTACTTTCTTCGAATTTGGGATGCAATTGGGCGAATAAAAGCAAGAACAGAAACTTCTCAATCTAGCTTTTATCCAAACTGTACCTCTGAATGGAATAAACTTGATACTGAAATCAGACTTGCACCTTCTGTTGTTGTTTTTAAGAAAAAACTCTTGTCAATAATACGCCCCCCTGCAAAATCTATCTTTGGTATTCACGACCCGAAAGGCCTATCATATCTTTCCCAAATAAGGGTCAGTCTCAGCAAACTAAAATTCCACAAATTCAAGCACAATTTTCGGGACTCTGTTAACCCAATGTGCCCTATGAATGACGGTATTGAGGATACGGAGCACTTTTTGTTGCTTTACCCTTCATTTCACATACAATGACGAGATCTTCTCGCTGGAGTTACGAGTTTACTACGACCGGTTGTTGAAATCACCAATCTTTCAAATGATTTTTTGATGCACCTTTAATTATATGGTGATCAAAACCTTCCAAATGACCTGAATAAAAGTATATTTGAATTGACTATACGCTTCATCCATGAAACTGATCGATTCGACTAAGTGATCATTTTAAACTCCAGTCACATGCCTTGCAAACACTAAGTCCCTGAAAGTTCCTGTATGTATAATATGTCTCTATGTAAAGGCCATGGTGTTGTCATTGCGTTTTGCTCACCATGGCATCGTATTTGCAGTGTTGCATAGTAATTTGTAAGTAGGGTAGAATGTAGTTTGTATTGTAACATTTTATGTGAATAAAGAAAAAAACAATTTAAGTGCTACAACGTTTGTGTTATCTAAAACTCATATTAGTAAAAAATTAGCAAAATCATTAATTGTTAAAAGAGGAATACAAAAGGTTTTGTGGGCTTTTGCAAGTTAGAATAGCTTTAGTTTAAATGATGTGTGGAAAAATACAAGGTTCCAGAAATTGAAAAACTTGTTGGACCTCTGTGACGTGGCACATATAAATTTTATAATGTTTGAAACATATCATTTGAAATTATAACAATGCTAATCGCTGGCACGAACGTTTGCTTGATTTCGTAATTTCATTTTATTAATTCATTGACCATGTTAAAAGGGATATTCGCTCGAAACGAGTTTCAATAATTGAGCCAGTAGGCGTTTCTTTCGTCTCAGGATAGATACCGAAATTCGTTGAAGATTCGTCAGAGGAAACCTAAAATACCGGAAATTATAGCTGTCAAGTGTTTTGGTTCTAAATCAAATTTCCACCTATGTTTTGGCAAGGGAAAACCGTTTGTGTTAGTAAAGGAAAACCACGATGATAAACGTAAAATGATATTGTATTTGCCATACCACACGACAAACCAAAATTATAGCAAAATTAGTAAAATTCTTAAGGCTGTCTACTTTGAAGTACAGCAATAGAACAATATAAAATTTTAACAAGATTCTCTGCGATCGTTGTAACAAATTTTGGAATGATGTAAAAAATGGAGAGTAATGTAGATTCAATAAGCTTGTTACACAAATCCTTTGTTTTTCTGACTTTTGAAAGATTGGAAGTCAGTTTGGTGAACATGGACTCAAAAACACACATGCTCAAAACGTTGACTAAAGTTTTTCCTCGACTTTATTTTATCAGGAATCATTTCGAATTACAGGAATTATATAGACTCCGCCACTGCTATTTTCTCATTACTGCGTTTCTTAGAAAAAATTAAAATGTCTACATTCTTTTTTTAGGAAAATTTCAAATGCACGTGCTTCCTAATTGTGGCCACACTGTTCACGAAGATGCTCCTGAGAAAGTATGCTGTTTATTTATTGTACTATTTTAATCTTAACCAAGTATAATTTAACGTGATTAACTTTAAACTTTTGCCTTCATGTTGTGTAAATTTTTGTTTTAGTGATTTTTAATAGTTTTGCCTTGATGCTATTGATTCTGTGGTTTTGTCTAGGCTTGGAGCCACGTTTTCTCAGATTGGAAAGAGTGTTGACGAAATATTTTTAAGACTGAACTATTTATTTAATAATATTTTTTTCTTTCTTACTTCGTTTATAGTTTCATTTCGTATTCATTTTTTCTCTCGATTTGAAGGAATTTCTTTCATAACATTGATTTAATTTGGCAACTTAATAGAGCTAATCGGCTAAGATTTGTTATTCCCATTCCATGTCATGTTCCTCTTGGAAAGTCTTTGAAATTCTACTTTTGCGCTCATGAAACAAGTTCATGGCACGAAATATTTTTAAAACATTTATAAGATATTTTATCAAGAGATCGATAACATGACTTGAATTCGGTGTAAACAAACCTTAGCAGATTAGATTCGGTGCACAACTTTTGCATTGTTTTCTTGCAGGTTGCCGAGTTGATGATGACATTCCTACACCGTCATAAATTAGCAACTCCAAAAGGCCTGTTTCAAAGGTTCGTTGTTTATTTTCTAGTTTCTGGTCCATGTTTAATTTTTATCTTGAATGGAAATTTTGAATGGAAATTTTGTTTTAACAATGTTAGTAATATTAGCTTTTTGCGGAAAACTTATTTCTTCTTAAAAAATTATAGGTTTTATTCTACAGGAAACTTATAAAGTTGATGTGTTATTAAAATTCATGTTATTAAAATTCATGAAATTTTACAGTTGTGCTGGGGAAGAAAATTGTTATTGCGGAAATAGCCTTCTTAACATGCAAAATCGCATTGATATTCGATTTGCCGTTGCCATATCTTATTTATATTCACATAGAAAAGTATCAAGCTAAATTATTTTATTTTATTCAATGCTACAAGTTAATTTGCCCCTTTAGCAATAGTTATACAACAATTTGGTTCCATCCACAATGACCCTAATAGACAATGATGATGTAAGAATGTTTGAGTCTGCACAAAGGCTAGCAATGATGATAAAGATGGCGCCGGGTTTATTTTTACTAAGATGCAGTTATTTTAATTTTTAATTTTTATAAAATCCAATAAAAACTTACAATACATATTACCAACTATAATACTTACAAAATACTCTACAACAGTACTTAAACGATACCACAGGGAGAAAAATACCGTGTTTACCCCATAACCGTTACAATAAATTAGCCTTAAAATAACAAAGAATGAAATAACACTACAAATTATATAATACTGTTTTCGAGTCTTATTGAAGGGTTGTAAACAATCTTTAGAAATCCCACCACTTTTTTCCGGAATGAATTGTAACATTAAATTAAGTATATGTACTGTTATTCAATTCATTGAAAAAGTTTTCATTGCCATATTAAAGAAGTTGCAACAAAGTTTCATTGGAGAGGTTTTCATAAAAAAATTGTCGTAACAATGCATACTAATCAGCGAGGAGATGACGTGTATCCACTTCAACTTCAAAAGCTGGACAGAGCAAGAAGTGTCTCCTATCCTCTATTCTGTCATTCACTGAACAGAGTGGGTGCCTTGCGTTTCGTTGACTGATACAATTTCAATATACTCTATTTCTGGTTCTATTATAAGGCATAGTGTATCATGTTAAAAATTCTCAACCGGCGCCATCTTTATCTTTAACGTGACTGATAGTCAAAATTCTAACCTTGATTTTCCCCGTTATTTATCTTAAATCAAATCATGAGGTTCTCAGAGTGTATCAATCAATGTTTTAATTTTTTAAGAATTCCACGAAGATATGGTAATCTAATTTTCTTAATCTGTATACGATTTTATCATCTTAAATCATTTTTTAATATTAAATTGCATCTTTATCATTACCTTTCATTTCCATTCGTGAATCGGATTGTCACACACTTTGAAAACTTGGATTTTATAAAGGTTTTTCTGGAACATAACTATAAACATGGAAATTGTTTCTTTTCATCCATTAAATGGCACTAGGTTTCCTCTTTTTTGAAAATAAGATAAGAGAGTCTCCTGCCTTGTCTACTGTGGTTTTATGTTCTTTGCGGATTCGATAACAGTAATAATTTCATTTGGTTAATTTGTTTAACCATCTTCAGATCTTTTTTTCCGAAATCAACTTTTGCCGTTGTCGAAGGAGATTGCCCCAGGTGTGTTAAGAACATTTTTCATTGCTTATTCTGGTCTTGTTATTGTGGAATGTTGTGTCTTGAGAATTTTATTGTTGAAACATTAATTGGATGTACTTAATTTTGTCGTACATTGTTTGTGAGACTTGTTGTAGATTCATGTATGTCGTACATTCATAGTAAAACGTGTACATTCATTGTGAGACTTTGGTTGTGAGACTTGTCGTACATTTATTGAGACGTGTTTTACATTAATTGTAAGACTTGTGCATCCATTGTAAGACTTTTTGTACATTCATTGTAAGAATTTTAGTACATTGGCTGTGAGACTTGTCGTACATTTATTGTAAAACTTGTGCATTCATTGTGAGACTTGTCGTACATTCATTGTAAACTTGTCCATTCATTGTAAGCCTTGTCGTTTATTAATTGTAAGACTTTTATCACATTTGTTGGATACGTTGACTACATTTGTGGAACTTGTTATACATTTCTTCTAAAACCAATCATACAGATTACATATAAATGTTTTGTTTTAGCTTTCTGAAATTGTATTGGAGTTTTATTTCATTTATCAACTACTGCCAAGAATGGTTACTGAAAGGTCTTGTATAGTTCCGCTTATATGATTCCATTAATTTATTTTACAAATAGTTTCTGGGATTTTCTTTTCACCTAGAACATAAATAATTTGAAAGAAGTACAACAAGTACATTACTTTCCAAACAATGCACTGAATATTTAGATACTTCATAATCATTTGCTTGCTCAATACCTTAATAACATTAATATATCTTTAAAATTGTGTCTGTGATTTTTATTTTGTTCAGAACATCAATCAAAGTAATTTGAATAAAACACAGCAAGTAAATTACTTCTCAAGCATTGCATAGAATATTAAAATATTTGATAATAATTTGCTTGCTCGATATCTTGATTACATTAATGTACCTTACAAGTAGTGCCTCTTTGATTTTTATTTAACTCAGAACGCTAATCCAAGTATTTTCAATAAAACATAACTAGTACATTACTTTTAATGCAGTGCATTGGATATTTTGGTGCGTCATAGTAATTTGCTTCCTCGTGATCTTGCTTACATCGACATATCTTTCATATAATCTCTGTAATTTTTATAAAAAAGCAGCACAAATACATTATCTTTCAAGCAGTGCACTAAATATGATATCTTGATCATATTAACACATGTTAACTAGTGTCTATCTAGTGGCTATTTTTTTATTTTAATCAGAACATCAAAGCAAACTGTATGAATAAAGGACAACCATTACATTGCGTATCAAGCAGTGCACTGAGTGCTTACATAAAGCATAGACGTTTTCTTGCTCTAATATATTGATTGCATTGATGTATCTAACAAATAATGTCTGTAATCTTATTTTACACAGAGCTGCACATTTTTTATGAAAACAGCTAGATGTGGTTTCAGCCTGGATTTTTTTTTATACTTAACATAAGAATTTTCTGAGATGCAATGCCAAAACAATATGACCCAAATCTCAGTCTGGGGTTCCTAAAAAGCTGTTCTTACTACATAGAAAACGTGTATTGAAGCTTATTTTTAAAATATTTGAAGCCGGTTTATTTATCAGCTATTATTTATTGTCAAACTAATATCTTGATGCCGATGATTGCTTTGCAATTAAAGATCTTCCGATGTCCAACACCCTTAATTGCGTTGTTAGTCACTCTCAAGATAACATATCGTGCTGTGGTTTTTTGTTGTGTCCTCCCACTGAGTATTCATCAAAACTTGCGTCATTCCTTTCTGCATTCATCTGAAAGCAGAGCATGATACCAAATGACACTGTTCGTTTGATGTGTCGTCATCGTAACATGTTTATTGAGATTTAATTGCTGCTTCCTACTTTCCAACAGGGTTAGTAAAATCGGAAATTCGATATGGCAACTTTGTTCCTCTTTCTTCTATTGTAGTTTTACTGCTGTTTTTATATTTCTATTTCTTCTTGCTGTCAAAAAAACTTTTACAATTTTTTTGGGTTAAAATTTGCTCTCCAGACATACGTTCATCGAGAATGCATCCAAGGTAAGTAACTTGTGGGTCTAATGTGAGTCTAATCATACACAAAAACAAAATTTAATGCAGTATTATTATTCGCCTGAACTGAAAAAAACCAAACAATTTAACAAAAATGAGTTTCAACCAAATAATGTTACGCCTGGTTCAGACGTCGAGCCCGAGTCGCGCCGCAAAAAAGGAATTTTCCTTCTAGCACGGTAGTAGCGCAACAATGAGACTCAACTTCTGAATCGCGCCATGATTCTCGCTGGAGCTAAATATCTCGCTTGGCAGATTTTGCCGTGCCACACTGCAGTGACTCGGCAATGGTTCGGCACTGATTCAGACTTCGAGCCAGTGCCGTGCTGGAATCTTCTTTTTCACTTTAAACCTCAACAACATTCTCTGCCTCGATTTTAAACTCGAAAGAATTTCTCTAATTCTGTTCTGCTCCTTGCTCGACATTTATCGCGATTTAGGAATCAACTATCGTGCTCAGGTCGCACTGGTGCCGTGCCGAAATAAATTTAAGACATAAAAAAGTTTCTTAACTGCGGATTGACCTCCTATCCTTTCAGTAGAGTTTCTTAATTTTCTAGAAGGACTACTACAGTTTCTTATTGGAAGTTTTTTTTTAATTAGTTTATATCCCGTTGCAGACAAATATGGGACGGGGTTAGCGGTCTCTGGCCGGGGCCTATTGCCATCTGGGAACGATATTTGTAATTTACTATGATTTAATACTTACTTCCCGAAGCAAAACCATTCACGCATAGCTGAGTCTATTCTTTTCAATTGACTATGAAAAAGTATACATAGAATTGGGCGGATTCGTATCACCCGAAGAACCTCTAGAATAAAATTATTTTCAAGCAGAATATAATCAAGGCTAAAAAGACCCACACTTATACCTAGCCTGGGGTCCTTTAATTCTTTTCACGGCCTTGGGAGGAGACGGGAGAAAGAGAGGGGAGTGGTTTGATACTAAAGTTGATTTATGGCTACAAGGGGGCCATATTTAATTCTATTAGGGGCATATAATAAAGTTCTTATTTATTTCTGACTCGTGGCCTATGAATTTTTTCTTTTATAGCAGTGCTGTTCAGCGTAAATAGAGAAAACGTTAACGATTGAATACGTTTCCTCTGTAAGTGTTGAGTTTGTTATTTTATTAATTTTTTATTTTATCTGTCTTATAGGCATATGCCTTCATGCTGAACACGAAATATGAGGGTTCTTCTTGTTTACGAAAGACTATGACGCACGAATATTGCATCACGCGTTTATTGCACTAACGTATGGACGGATATTCAAAAGAGGGTCATCAGGGTTAGCGGAACGGTAAAAAATTTATCCAAATTCGAAACCGTATAGCCACTGAACGCAAAATTTCTCGTGAAGTTTGTCGCAAATACCGAATTGCGACAAACTTTGCACGAATTTTTCGCTTCGTATGAATTTTGAAGGATTGACATAATTCTCGTGTAGCATATATAACAAAGCGAGAATTCTGAGAAAAGCTTCCAAGAATGATAACAAAGTAACGCCGAATTTTAGCTGATAATAAGTAGGTTTTCAAAGAAGATTCCTACCTCCTACATCCTTGATGACTCTTTGTTAAAATAAAGCAACAAATTATGACAGTTTAAACGATGATTTTTGGTTGTTACCCAAAAGCAGGGCCATTTTTTTTGTAAGAGCCAGATAATTTTCCTCAGGCTCACTGGGCCTCACTGCTTTTAGATTTCTAAGAATTTGAGGCTCAGATATTCTTAAATTGTTCTTATTTTTGCACAGATGTTTCTTCTGTAATTTTATTAACAATACATGGGAAACATTCGTGTTTGTATAGTATCACCATGGTATCACTCGTGCTTCTATGTATAGTGCTATGTATAGTATCACTCGTGCTTGTGTGTATAGTAAGTAATCTGCATGGTTAAATAACACTCACCGAAAATAATTACGGAATAGAAGGTATTGATTGTTTCGGAAATCTTGGATCTGAGGCTGAGCATGTTCTTAGGTTGTTCTTATTTTTTGAAAATTCGAGACTCGATGTTCTCATATAATTTGTTCTTCTAAAATAAGAGTGTATGTTTATTATATTGACAAAGCAACTGATGTAAGAAATTAATCCAAAAATAATATTGTATTGAAATGGGCTTAGTTATTTTGAAGAAATCTTCATTTGATGAATTATTGAGCTAACTTAAACAGTCTAATTTTGAAAGGATACAACCACTGGACAGAGTAGCCTTGCTGTTAACTGGCAGCTTAAATCACGGGCTTTAGGAGAAGTAAAATTTGTATTTATTCCCACTTCTGTTTTCTTTTTCATTCTAATTGTCTTAAACATGGTGAAATAATGTAAAACGAAAACGAGGTTACAAAATTTCAATTAATTCATTTTTGCTTTTGGCTCAGGGCTCAAACTTTTTGGCTGGTGGCTGCTGCAACTGCCTGACTTTCTTTAAATTCTAAGTGGCTCGAAAAATTCTTAAAACTTATCTTATTTTATTTGTTATGGTTCATTCGTTGGAATTCTATTTTTCTTGTATTTCTGAGCCTTGCTTTTTGCTTTCGAAATCCGTGCGAGCCATACCTATAGTCTACGACGACGCTTTGGGAACAGAAGCGCAGGCGTATTTTTAGGACTCTTGAAGCTGAAAACTACAAAATCAAAATTTCAAAAACAGTTATGAACTCCACGACCACAACGACATCTCAATGATCAATTTCATTCAATCGCGAAGTTCTTGGTGGAGTCACGTGGGTTGAATACGTTTATTTTACATGCGCTGCGGCTACTTGCCCTCAAAACCATGGCCGTTCTTCACTGGATCTGGATCTTGAAAACAGATCGCCGTAG
>JAYJMH010020328.1:0-19792 GCA_036873815.1 Phacellophora camtschatica
TCCTCAAATTTTATATGAACATGGTAAACCTTCCTCCGGCTCCCAGCCGTGGAACCGTGACTTTTTCTGGACTCTGGTGTAAAGTTTCTTTATATTAACTGGCTTCTTACACTTAAGATAATGTTCGTATTGTATTTTGATTTGATATGTTATGAATATGCTGTTATATCTTGTGACTTTAAATGCTGTTTGATGGTTAAAATTCATTTGAAATTTATACAAATAACTTTCCTGTTGCATTTACCATATTCAGACGTCAGTATTAGTCGTATTTTAATTGCAGTCATTTCTATGATGAAAGTATTGAAAAACACAAAAGCAGGAGAAAGAAATAAACTAACAAATTCCGTATTGTATATACATGTGCAGCTTGTGTAGTATAGGATGATATAGCATTTGCTTCAGCTACGAGATTGTTAACATTTTGTTAATGGCCAATCGCAGTACAGAGTTTTCATCATATGTTTACGAATAATGCAAATTGATTGGCTATTTTCAACTCGAGATTGGTTACATTTTTCGATTGACCAATCGCATGGCAGAGTTTTCATCACATGTTTACGAGTACTGCGAATTGACTGGCTATTTTCAGCTCGATATTGTTTCCATTTTGTGATTGACGAATCCCATGGCAGAGTCTTTATCACATGTTGACGAGTATTGCAAATTGATTTGCTGTCTTCGAAATTTGAGCAAATCAACTGTTGGATGTATTTTTCTTTATTATTCTGCCTTGAGTTGACTGAATAAAACTGCATAATTGCTTCTTAAAAACTCTTTTTTAAAAACGTTTTGCTGCTGTGGAGAGAAATCTCAGAAAGATTTATAGAAATTTATAATTCTAATTTCTAAGTTAATATTTTATTACAATTGCACCCTAGGTATGTTCGAAATGATTTGGACATTTCTTATATCACTGGAAGAATTATCGGTAAGTGTTTGTTACTCTCTTGTTGTAATGCTTTTTTGCATAAAGCCTAATTTCCACCGAGCGTAAAATTTCTTATGAAAACAGATTTTAGTCCTTGGAGCATGCGCAGTCTACCAGCGAAAAAAACTGATATCAAAATAAACTCAAATTTCTTTTTGTGAGTAATTATACGCAGAAATTATGAAAAATTATCATAATGAAAAAGTTACTTTCTTCAATGATCTGTTGCGTCATTTCCCAGCATTTTAAACTTCCATATTTTTCCCGAACGAATATGAGCAAAGAAATTTAAATTATTATCCAAAAATAATTTTCACAAAAACTTGAAAAACGGACCGTGCAATTCAATTTATTTAAAAAACCTAGAACTGTTGATATCCCGCTCGAACAATGCCGCGAGGTGTGAATTTCATTCAATTTGGTAAGGAGAAAACGATGAGATCAACCATTCAAAGATTTGAACGCTATGTTACGAAAGTTTGTTTTTCAAACTAAGTTGGTTTGTACGTTTAAAGTATTACAGTTTAATGTATTATAGTAATAATTTTTTAAGTTTTATATATTTGCCAGCGTGTGTGAAAGGGTTAAATAAGAAAGAAAACGAATCAAATTAAGCAGATTTCGGCTTATGTAAACTGTCAATAATGTGATAGAAAAATCCTAGCGGCACTCTTCTATTACCTGAAATGATCATTTAATTTAGCTCTTTTTCAAATTCAAATTTCGAATAACTTTTATTGAGAGCGAAATGTATAATTATTATTTATCTAGCGATGTGTGTAATCACCTCGGTTATGATCTGTCACCGAGCAACTTTTCGGATATAGAACCTGATCTCGAGACTATTCCTGTATTTCCACTTGGGATGGTTATTATTGACTCTTTCTCTCCCAAAAGATCCAAAAGACATCAAAGTTTAAACGTTTTTTGTACTTATGGGAACTTCATCAATGTTGAAAACGAGGCCAACCATGTAACACAATGGAACGACATTTATTTCCGAAAAGTTCTATCTGTAGACTGACTAAAATCGTCGTAGTTATGCAAGGCTATATACAGTCTAATATTAACTCTGGTATCACCAGTCTAGTCTATCTTTTCAAAGAACACAAGGAAACAGGGAATAAGTTTATAGGTGTATTTCTTCTCAAGTAAGAAGTATCGTTTTACCACTAAAAATTAAAACGGTTAAAAAAATGTAAGTTATATATATAATGTTTACACAGTATTACAATCACAAAATCAATCGATAAAAACTTTTAAAAATCACGAAACCTCTAATAAGAGTGGCAGGAATAACATCAGAAAGGTCAAGGTGACCTTAAGTCCATGATGGTCCCTTAATTCCGTGATGGTATTATTTTATTTAGCTCTTGGAGCATTGGAGAATATCGTATTATGTTCATAATTTGATTTTGAAAAAAAAAAAAAATTTGATTTGTTTACGTTTCCAAATAGTCGATCAGTTTGCATTATTTGCGAACATTCATATTTTTCTTCTATTTGTGTTCGTCATTGCCAAGTCTTTTCAAGGTTTTTTCATTTCACGCTTGTTTCTACAGTATTTAATTTGAAGCACTGAAAATGAATAAAAAAATTCTTCAAATTGTTACGCACTTTTTGTTTCATTTTTGTAATCTTGACTCAATTTATTTTTTCAGTCATGTCACTTCCTGCTGAAGGCATTGAAACAGCATACAAAAACTCAATAGATGACGTTAGAACTTATTTTGATTCCAAGTACCCTGATCATTATGTTGTCATAAATATTTCTCAACGTCAATACAATGTCGGCAAACTCAATGACAGGGTAATTTTATTATTGTTATTGCAAATTTATTTTATTTTTCAAACTACTGTAAACCATCATTCCTCTGAGCTGAGGGGCACAACAAAGTGAAGGCAGAAAGTAGTTTTTGTTTTTGTGGACCTCATTCACGCTGCGAGTTAAACCAGCTGAAACTAACCTAGGTCATCGAATGCTGCATTCTAATTGGTGAATCCATGAGATCGAATGCATTTGATTAGTAGAAATTGAATCTGGCTTAGATAAAGCTGGTTTAACTGTGTCAGTGGGAAAGCGGTATTACGCGATCCCAATCATGGCTCTCTTAGTTACTTGATGACGCTATCCTGAACTCGTTAATGTGAATTGACCGGAGTGACGTCAAATGTGAAGAATGCAGGGAAACAAGAGATTCATGGAATTAGTCTAGATGAGGCTAGCTTATTCAGCTAGTGCTTTAGGAATTCTGCGAACGATACTATGATGAAGTAATTTTTTTGGCAAGCTTTTTTCTGAATTGCATTCTTGATTCGCGACGATACTTTTTAATGGATTGATTTCATATTTTTTAGGTTTTTGAAAGTGGCTGGAACCCAAAGAAAGCCCCATCATTGAACCAGTTAGTCTCGTTGTGCCGCAAAATCAATAATTTCTTGCGACAAGACAGAAAGAATGTTGTTGCCATTCATTGTTTGGTATGTCAGTGAATTTTATCAACCTATCAATCAATCAACCAATCAATTTAATTCATAGAATGCGTGCTGCCGGTTTACCCAAAAATTGTCCCCACTAAAATGAGCTTTACTTTCGATAATTCAATTTTTCCTTGACGTTTTTGACGTAAGTGGGATCAACTTAAAGTTTGATACCTTGTTTGCTAAAATCTACGAAGTACTCCCTGAACTATATAAAAAAATCCGATATTAATGGGTTTCTCACATAACGTAGTATTTTCAGCAGATTTCAGGAACAGAAAGTATCCAATTTTGGTTTAATTGAGCATACGTTAGTGAATATGGGGTAGACTTTGGCAAACAATGTATTTGAAGCTAAAGCCTCTTGAAACAAAATCAAGCAAAGACAAGATTATCAAAATTAAAGCTTCACCACTAAAATTAAATCTTCTAAAGATGACTAAGTTAGTGTTTTGAACTTAATTCTTTTTTCAGTTTATTTGAAGTGCTAAAATTTGTTTATTGTTCTGTGTCCTGTAATCTTATGTCAAGATTATTCTATGACCAAAAAGCATTTATTATAATTTCTTGATACTTTTATACACACAAAATCCCGTTGGAGGCACTTGGCACCCAGAGGGGTTCAAGTAAACATTTTGCAAGCCATACGAAAATATGAGATCATTTTCATTAAAATGCAATGTGATTATATTGCCTCATACTTCATACTCAACACTATCAAAAATTTTAACTCAGCATAAGATAATTTCTGAAAAGGTGTCATTTTTTTATTGGCCTATACATATTATTTGAACAGTTTTGCACTTTTAATTTATTTAAATAAGAAATAAGGAGTTCTGGTGGGGACCTAAAAATATCAGCATATCTACATTTGTTACCCAGGAATATAAAAGAAGTATTTACAAATTTTGTGGACTAAAATATTATTTCGTTTTTGCCAAAATTATTCTAGCAGTCCTTGTTCTAACTAGTCTCTAACATTCATCAGCTTTGTTTTAAATTGTTCATCCACTTTGGCTCAAACGAGTGTATTTCTAGAATTGCTACAATTGCTATCGCTCAAACACACGGCTCGTAGTATTGCAGTAGAAAAACTGGCCTTTTTGACCAACCTCGTTCTCAAAAAGGCGACGCCTAAATTGCAGACTTATATGCAAAAAGCCAATATATAGCCGCACAATTCGGACATTAAGCCTCGATTTTACAGGAATTAAAATTATCCAATAACAGACGAGAAACTTGTCATGTGACCACAATTCAGCTAAAAAGACCAGATTTTAAGCTCAAATTCCACTAGACTAGTGTTTCTTTTGTCGTTTCATCAGGTTTTTTTATTTTTCAGGATGGTAGAATTGCTTCTGCGGTTATGGTTACTGCATTTTTTATTTTCTGCAAGTTGTTTAAGAAACCACCTATGGCGTTGGATATGTTCAATCTCCGTCGTTGCCAACCAGGCCAAAAGATTGAATTCACTCCTTCACAGCGCAGGTAGTTAAAATTATTTTGCATTCTTGGTAATTTTTTCTCTTATTTACCGAGTAAGTGAAAAACTTTTGCTGCTTTATACTTTTGTTATAAAGCATTTGATTTTATATTTTAGAGATTTTTTGATGCACATAAAATTACTTCACGCATGAAACTGTCTTTTGTCACAATTCATTATTCCATTTCCTAGCTATAGATAATTTTCTTGGAAGAGAAGAGCAAGAGAATATTTCAGAAGCTGGTCAATTTTCTCATGTTTTGTCAATGACAAGTGTATTTGTCATCGTCAAGGGATTAAATAATAATAACACCAATGAATCTTTTTTCACACGATTTACTTTTCAACCTCAACTTTTCTTAAACTTCGAAAAAACAGAATTTTCAACAATTTCTAACAGGTAGATCACAATCAATGAAATCATAAAGTTTTGCTGTTTTTGTTTATTTTAATTTGATTGAATGCACCCAGTGTGAAATTCATTCTTTCAAATTGCAAATTGCATTGTCATGTTTGAAACTGCAATCTTTTGTTTTACAAACTCCCCCCTCCTCGCTGCTGTTTCTGAGAATACTTTCCAGCAACATTTTATATCCTTGCTGCTTATTGATTTGCCCTTTGCGAAGGCAGAGAGAGAGGCAATCCTTAATATGAGTTCGATGTTTACACATGGCTCGAAGCACGACATTTTTTGGATTACATTGCTATATTAAACGTAATCGAACACGACTGAACGCCACTGATAGATTTATCATCAGTCATCAGGTTTAGGACATTGTTAAAGTTGTAGCCATAGAAATAATTGGACAAGAATGCACGGTCTATTGTTTACGCGTGCGTGAGTGGGATGGCACATTGCCATTCATGGAGGAGTAAGATGGTGACAGTCGGAAACGGGAAAGAAATGAATGCAGAACTTCTGTGTTTATGTAGGCAAGACAACATATTCACCATGAAACTATGAAACACTTAAAAAGCAATGAAGGTCTTAAACTTAACAAAGCTTGCAGATTTAAGGTGCCAAATAGATTTTTAAGTAGCCTGTGAACAAATGTTTTAGTTTTTTATCGAGCCTGATCTCCGGCTAATTTTAAGGGCTTTTAAAGTTTTGGCATGTTTAAGACCTTTATTTCTTGTTTTATATTGAAATAATGTGGCTTTGTTACCACAAAGCGTTTAAAGCAATGTAATTACCAATATGATTTTTAAGCACATTATATATTTAATTTTAAGTGAAAACTTTTTCTTTAACACTATCATAAAATTTGATTTTAATTACAGGTATCTTCAATATGTCAGTGAATTGATTTGGGAGCCACGGTTAATTCCTCACAGAAGGCCGCTCTTTTTGAAAACCGTTACAATATCCCCTGTTCCATTGTTTAATAAAGCAAGGTATGTTTTCATTTATTATTATTTTATAATTGGAGTAAATGTTTTTCGAAAACCTTACAATCTTCCTTCATTCTGTCACCTCAACCTGTTGAATTAAATTAAATTGAATTACATAAATGAATTACATAAAATGTTTTGCCCTGGCATACAGGGCTTCTTCTTCAGAGCAAAATGAACGAAAATACTAAATTAAAAAAAATTCGAATGTCAGGTAAAGAGATGTGATTGGTGGATATTAATAGTGGTAAGGCATTAGCCATAAAAATTAGCCATGAACAGTTTGGTGAATTTATCTTTCTTTTTTGCGTCATTCCTGTCAATTGAATCTAATTATCTACTTCATCGCAAGCATTTTCAAATCGAACGAGCAGTCTTAATTAGTGGTCTTTTCTAAAAAACACAATGAATTCAAACTCGAGATAGATTGTACCTAAAGTACCTAATGTTATGAAGTTTTCATTCCTTTTTTTAATTACATAGTAGTCTAATGTTTTTGTGCATTTTTAATCTAATTGTCGAATCTAGGCTGTTAAAAAGTGGAAATTTTTTTTTACTTTTAGATCGGGTTGTCGACCATTTATCGAAATTCATCAAGGGGACCAGAGGATTATGTCATCAGTCCTTGATATTGACCAAATGAGGTATGTTATGACGACCATAAACCCCTTTTGAGTTGGAAAAAGCTTCCAAACTGTTTTCGTGGCCAAAAAAGCCGTGATTTCTTTAATCTTACATTTTATTTATTAAGAAAATTTTACAAGAACGATACCGCAGGGAGAATGGAAATGCATAAGTAAGTAAGTATTCATTGCCACTTTAAATTAAAAATTTACAATTCTGAAATGGCTAAAGTTAAAAATAAGAATATTTACAATTTTGCAATCTAATAAACATAAAAATGCTATAAGATCGAAAGACCTTATTTCCATAATCATCCCCATGTTTCCATAATGGTCCCCATATCAACCCTGCAGCCACCAACATAGAATTGACACCTGAAGACGAGTAATGCTCGAAACGTATGTATTTAAATACAAACATTCATAGTACAGAGTGTTTTATTCCACGTCGAAGTAACAATGATTGGCGGGGCCTTTGATTAACCATCTCACAGGGCTGCGCAAACAAAACAACTAGAAAGACAACATATTATCATGATATTATGGAGTATTGTAAATTAATGAAAGAGAAAAACCATAGTAAAAATAAGCCAACAGAGGAACTACTCTTCCATACACTAAAATCAGATTTAAAACATTTGTTATTCCATGGAAACAAATGTACAAAATACCAAATTTTACTGAATTTGCATGACCGTTATGACTTTCATGAATAATACACAAAATTTAACAGTAAAATGTATGGCCATGGATAGGGTTTCCTTCTTTTGCGCAAAATCTTACACACGGTTTATCCGTTTGATATATTGCCATGGATAAAAAAATATATAGAAAATTATTTCAAGCATTGCTGTAATGTAGCCTAAAAAGGCCTCTTTGAAGGAGTCTAGTTATACTAGCTGTAATGTTGCCGCTTGTATATATGCTATCACATTACTAAAATTTACTAAGTTATCACTTGATTTGATTGGCTTAAAAACAAAGCTTATTGCTTAACATCATCTCGCTATCATCTCGCAAAAAAAGTTGAAAAAACTAACTTTTTTATTTTGCCCGATTTTAAAAATAAAATGCCCATGAACAAATATGAACCAAGACATTTGAATTAATATGCAAAAATAGTTTTTACAAAAACTTGAAAAACGAAGCGTGTGTTATTTCAGCAACCCAAAACTTTCGAGATGCCGTTATAACAATGCCGCGAGGTGTGAATGTTATTTAATTTGGTTAGGAGAAAACAATAAGATCAACCATTCAAAGATTTGAACGCTATGTTTTGACGAGCTATTTGTTTTTTTCTTGCTTCGAAATTCCAACAAATTCTACATCAAGAAATATTTCTTAATTCAGTTACAGTTCATTTGATCAAATTTTGTTTCACGACAGTAAATTGATGTTGATTTTTAATATGTCACAAGAAAGTTCAAAAACCGTTTAAAATCACTTTTTAGCAATTAAGAACATGTACTTTTTAGCAACCATGTAGACTTGCCTCAATTCGAGCTGAGAATTTCTTTAGTCTGGCAACCATGGGAAAGACAAAGTTCATTTAAGAAGCCATTGCTATTTTGGCTGCGTGAATGTATGATCATAGTCATAAGAAGAACTTATGACTATGGTATGATGGTGTAATTACCATATCTTAGAAACTTTTGAGCTATGCTTTTGAAGCCTGTTCAGGTATTGATTCATAGGAGAATCTATTATTTTGCATAATAATTCTGAAATTTGTAACATCATCCAATGATGGGAGCGAACACAAAAATAGATTTTATGATTATTCAATCGCTTATAAAAACGCTAATTTCGCTGAGCTAAACATGGTTAAAGCTGCCACTAAAATATTCAATATTAATATTATCGAACGCTGCGCGTCCTCCGCAATGACAAATTATTTAAAAAAATAAGCATAATTGGGTTATCCCGGTATGTCACTGAGTGAATCAAATATACTAAACCCGGTATATCTGCTCGGGAAATTATCACAGGTTAAGAAACTCTGGGATAAGCTTGTACGCTTCTTCTTATGAAAAAGAGAAAATGATCGCAGAAAGCATTTTGATATCGTGATACGCATCTTTATAATATTCATGAATCTGTGGTCGCCCACTTTATCTGCTTTTATACGCAGACTAGATGTATTTATGCAAGGCTGTAATACTATGACTCATGAAAATTAAATTAAATTTTTCTGAACTTCGATTTTCCGCCTCGTAATCGTAATCGAACTTCGAACAGTGACAAATCTGAACTTCGATAATAGAACTCTTAAAGCCTCGTTTCAATCTTGTTGCAACAGCCAAGTCCAGAATTCGTGTTCTAATATCACTAGATTGCGATTAGGATAAATATTTATTTTTTCTAGATTTTGGTTTTTCAAGTAAATAATACATTTTTAATTTTGTATGTATTTTATTTTTGTTTTTGTCAAAAATCAATTTGGTCAGATCATGTTAAAAGAATGAAAAATTTAATGAAACTCTTTTCTTCAGAGAATATTTGCTAACGGACAGACGAGTTGATTTCAACGTTAACACAAAGTTATATGGTGACGTCACAATTACTGTCTACCATGCACGATCAACATTAGGCGGGAAAGTGCAGGGGAAATTTACTTCGTTTGGTATTTTTAGCGTTCAATTTCACACCGGATTCATTGAAAACAACAAGCCTGTGCTGAAATTTTCACGGTAAGTTTTACGACTATTTCTGTGTAGTTAATTTAGTGGTCTTATTGGGCTTTCTGATAGGCCGCAATCTTCACGCAATAACACCAGTTTTTATCACAACAGAAAAATGTTTATTTCACGTCCCACATTCACGTTTAAATCATCTAGAGATTCATCGCAACACACGCAAAAGCTCAAGCCTTTTCACGCAATAACGCCTTATATAAAAATTCTTCACGCATCACGTAAAAGCCTTTAATCGTGCTTTCACGCCAAAACATATAACCGTTTGGTAAATTCGCGCTTAAAAAATGTCCGATAATGTATCACGCCTAACTTATCGGAGACCCTCATAACTTTAACCATAAATTTTTTTCTACAACATTCACCTCTGTAGTTTGGAAAGAAGGATATGAATCTACTTTTTATTTTTCCTGCACTGTCCATTTCATATTATTCATATTGCAAAGCTTGCTTGGTGAAATATCAAATTTATTAAAAAAAGATATTAAGATGAAAGGAAATATTACGCTAAACACTTAAAAGCATTTAGGGAAGATGCCTGCTTTGCCTCCCTTAAAAGGCTGATGATCATCTATCTCCTCTGGTACTGTATGGAACTAAGACATTTAATGAAATAACCAACATAATGGTTTTAGAATGTAATATTTAAGTTTTGTTGATCCAACGAATCGTTTTCAATGAGACCGTTTTTATTAAGTGGAACACTCAATAGTTTGTGTGTGTGGGTGTGTCTTAGTTGATTCAGGTGACAGGTTATATTTGTAATGCTGGGTTGGAGGTGACTCGATAACGTAATTTTCTTTGCTTTTCTCGTCTACAGCAGATAATTAAATTGTTGTTGTTTTTTCGCTTTTGCATTATATATGCATGTTTTAACAGTACGTTCCATGACTATCTTGAAGATCACAATGGCGTTGTTGTAATCTCGCTAGTTTGTGTGTATGTGTGTTTTAGTTTTTTAGATGTCAGGTTATATTTGTAATGCTGAGTTGGAGGTAACTCGATAACATAATTTTCTTCGCCTCCTCGTCTACAGCAGATAATTAAATCGTTGTTGTTTTTTCGCTTTTGCATTATATATGCAAGAAAATTCTTATTATTATTGAGTTAATTTTTCACAGTACGTTCCATGACTATTCTTTAAGATCACAATGGCGTTGTTGTAGACTCAGACTAGTTTGAGTGCAGTGTTGTGCTTTCCAGCTGATGGTTGTTTATCCAGACGTTACATATAAATTAGAAAAACACATGGCCTAGCAAGAAATTAGAATGGCATTTTAATACCTGCTGTCATTCTTTTGATTAAATAGATTATGTTTTCCATCTTATATATATTGGCAATCAAAAAGGTGATATTTCCAGACATATGGGAACGCTTCTTAATGTTATTCGCAAACGAAATTTCGGTCAAATTTCGTGAAAACTGTGCTCCGTTATGACGACTCGCCGCTTTTTTGTAACAAAATAATTTTTGTAGGCATTTTTCACATTTCGCCCTTTTGTCATTTCCCGTTAATTTTACTGAACAAACGTTTTTCCTTCCGTTTTTCCTTTAAAATCTTTTGTATTAAATCAAACACATTTTCACTGCAATAACTCTTTATATACCGCCATATTTTCATTTTGCTTTTTCTCTCCCTTTTCATACTTACTTACAAAATGATTTCCAAAGCGTATATGTTTTATTGCTTCTTTTTTTCCAAACTCACAATTTCTCAAAGGACTGCTTTTTCCATTTCTTATTTTTTACAACTATTCCCTAAGCATCGATGTTTTATTGCTTCTTTTCTTCCAAAATCATTTCTTTTCTTTCAGAATTATGTTTCCCAAATGACTGCTTTTTCTATTTCTTATTTTTTTTAACAAATTTCCCCCAATTGTCAATGTTTTATCGCTTCTTTTGTTCAAACTCACAGTTCCCCAAAAGACTGCTTTTCCTATTTCTTGTTTTTCTACAACTATTCCATGAGCGTCGATGTTTTATCGCTTCTTTTCTTCTATAATTGTTTTTTTTCTTTCAGAATTGTGTTTCCCAAACGACTGCTTTTTCTCTTTTTTATTTATTTACAACTGTTCTCAAAGCGTTGATGTTTCGTCGCTTTTTCCCCGGGTTCTTTGCTTTCAGAATTTAGTCTCCCAAAGGACTAATTTTTTCATTTCTTATTTTCCAAGAACTATTCCCCAAGCGTTGGATGTTTTATCGCTTTTTTTCTTGCAAACCGGTAGTTTCCCAAATGACTGCTTTCCCTTTTTTTTTATTCATTTACAACTGTTCTCAAAGCGTTGATGTTTCGTCGCTTCTTTTCTTTCAACTCGTAGTTTGACGCGTAAGTAATTATTAAGAATATATAACTAAATAACATTATTGCCAATTCTAATCGTTTTATATGGTTTGTAATTGGTATAATTATTAGAACTTGCTCTATTAGAAAATTAAAAGTTTATTTTATATTCAAATTACAAAAGATTTGCAAAATTATGGCTCAAAATCATGTTTTTTATGTCGGAATTAGTCTTCATTCGGTCTCGTCCAAAATTTGTTGACAATTTTTAGAATTTATTTTATCCTTTCCACGCTGGCTTAAAAAGAAACTTTTGAAACTTGTTGCAAATTATAATTTCGGTGATTTTGACGTCGGAACTTTTTAACGTCGTGCCTTTCTTATGGGTCGCCTGATACGGTATTTATGTAGGTTTCTGAAGTATCGAAAAGTTTTACATGTTTTTTCTACAAGATGTTATTTGTTATTCTTACATTTGCCATAAATTTACTTCTTCCTTTAAAATCCCGCGTAATTTTCATCTTAGAAATGAGCTTGACTTGGCTGATCCAGATGAGCAGAAATATCAGCCAACATTTGCTATGATGTTGGATATCGTGCTTGGGGCGGAATCAACATCAAAGCAGACATACACAGAGTCCTGGGATAAAATGAACACTGAGAAACTATCTCCTCATCCCTGTTTTTCTAGCAAGGAGGAGTACTGGGAATGTCGAGAGGAGTTTGGTATGTTTTACTTTTAGTTTTTAAAAAATTTCCTTTCACAAGTTTTCCTGTAAACATGGCTTGCACTGCGTAAATAGCTTGCAGTGCGTTTTTTCTTCTAATGATAATCGCTTAGTCTTAATTAAACGCCTTTCCTTGTAAAATTAAAATCTCAATAAACGCCTCTTTCTAATAAGTCGTTTATTGGAAATTTTTTTCTTCATTTTCTTCCTTTAGTATTAAGATAACTAAGAATTATGTAACATTTTACTTGGATCGAAGTGATACCAAGAACAGGGGGGATTTTGTAAAACAAAAGATTTGCGGGTTCATTAGTTTGGCTTTGTTTATTTTTGTACGGGAATTTAAAAAGGAGTACGGCAGGAGAAATAAGGGTTAAAAATTGATCATAGAAAAAAAACAAGATTTGGTGAAAATTTTGCGTTGTCATTTAAAATTTTTAATGCCCTTTCTTAGGATTAGGCGATGAAGACCCCAGGGATGAAAAAATCCAATCCCAAGGAACCAAACTCTCCACAGAAATAGATCCAGAAAAGAAAGTTGGAAGATCTACGTTTTTTGACAATTTACAATGGAAGGGTACACTGGATCATGCTCCGCAAAATGGCTCCGTTCCAACAGACTTGCCAAAGAAAACTGATTTGTTTTCGTATTCTTCTGATCTGCAAAGCAGTACACTTATTGCAGAATTGTCTTCATCGGATTCTGATGATTCGGGAAATGAAATACCAGTCAACGAAATTGCCAAGCCTAGCCAATCAGGGCAGCTGATTGACATAGGTTTTGGATCGGTTGAGACCAACTTTAAGCATTCTTCAAACAAATTTGAAGCATCCTCGAAGAAGGTTGCAGATGACACAAAGCAGTCTTCAAAGGTAAACGATATTTTTGATGATGATTTTGCAAGTTTACGTTCCAATGAAGCTGACAATAAAACTGCTCAAAGCTTGTTTAATAATGATTTTAGTGCTTTGAAAATAGAGACTGATTTGGACAAAGCCACAAGGCAGCCTTTAAACGCTACTTCCTTGCGAAATACCCACGCTAACAATAATAACATTGGATTGCTTTTAAACTTTGAAACATCTGAAACGATGACTGAAGACAAACACGTTTTGAAAAGTCCAAGCACTCCTAACTTCCGGTCTGCCCCCGTTCAAGAGACTTTAATTGATACTTCTGATACTTCATTGCCAGAAACCAAATGCTTCCGTAGTCCTAGTATAAAGAAGAATAAAAGCACCAGCGATTTATCAGCAGGTGGTCATTCAGATGATGACTTTTTCCAAGAATTTAATGACAGACATGTATTCGGAGATAAAACAGGAAGTAAGACTAAACAAGGGAACGAAGACCTTTACTCGATTGGATCAACCAATATCAACGATCCATTTTCGTCACATTTTGATGAGCCAAAGCACTCGTCGAATTTTGGTGCGTTTTATAACACATCATCATCATCATCAGTACGACATAGCAGTAGCGAAGGAGATCTCTTGGGCGACCTAGCACAATCGGATTTTACTTCCTCGTTAAAGCCTACGGCGCAAATGCAAGCTTCAAGTTCACCTTTTCATCGATCTGCGTCGGGTGGAATTCTGCGGGGAAATGCAAAAGCAGACAAAAGCAATGACGCGTTTGCAGGATTGGGAAATCTATCTTCGGAGATGTTCCAGCAGAGATCTGCATCTCCTAAAATAGCGACAGCTGGAGCCTCTCTGCCATCGGGAAGCTGGGGAACGCAACAAAAAACGTCTCCTTATAGCTCCAGCAATTCTTTGAGTGGAGGATCTCAGGTAAGAGGTGCAACGCCGCAGTTTGCTTCAAGTGGGTTATTATCCAGTTCTGCAAAGCCGACGATTACACAAACTTCACCAAATCTTCAAAGAAAACCGCAATCAAGACCAGCACCGACCCAATCTGCGCCAAACTATCATATCGGAAGTGCATTCTCTGGAGGCAGTGTATTCAGTGGAGGTCAGGCTGTGCGAGGTGGTTCTGGGGGTGCCTGGGGTAAGTGTTAATGAGTTTGATTGATCGTGATTTTTTATTATTATATTCATAATTAAAAAGAATAAAACTAATAATTATCAAATAAAAATATTTAATTATAAATGTCGGCATTACTCCTCTTTAGCCTGAATTTATTTCCAAAACTGACTGATTGATTGATAGTGTTCCGAGCAAACACCATCAAAGTTTTTTGGTGGTTAGAAATCCGCGCTGCCCCGTTTACACTGCTCCACACTCGTTCCAGGTGATTACTTGCGTTCACATTGCTCCGCTGTGAAAACGAAGCTTTTTCAAATACGCTGACAAATAAGGATAAATTTGAATATGCTAACGACAACTTTTTGCTGGACGATGAGCAGTGTGAACGCTCATCGTATTGATAGCGTATTCATTTGAAAACGGAGCAGTGTGAACGAGCAACCCTTTTATTCTAAAGATAAACCAGCTGCTGCAGAAATATTGTGCGGTTATGACTTATAAAATACAGCATAAGATATGCTCGGAAAGCCTTTACAACAAATTCCAGAAAAGATCATCCATTTCCAGATACCCAACTAGGAATAGTGATGATCTTCATGCTCCCAGGTCCAATCTAGAGCAAACTAAAAATAGCTGGAAAGGGTGGATATGAAGAGGTAGTTATTTGATTAAAAAAAACTTAAAAGATTTGATATATCACAATTATAAATATCGCATAAAGTATAAATTGTGAAAATGTAAATGATACATTTTTATCTCAATTTTGCAATATTTTGAATAAGAAGTATAAATTGAAATCTAAAATAGGTATGATAAATTTTGAAATATTTAAACTTTTGATGAGAAATACATTATTTTATTTATGCATTGTACAGAGTTTACTTTATACTGGCATAAAGCCAAGGTTTGTTGCTATTTTCAGGTCAAAGGCCGGCAAGTACTAACGAGTTTAGTGACATTCTTGGGGCACAAGGATTCAAGCCAACAAGCGAACAACAAAAGGAAACTTTGAAGCAATTGAAACAGCAAATAGTTCCAGAGGATGATGACCCAATCAAACGAAAGGTTACCACTTCTACATCATTTCATATATAGTTCTACATTTATCTTTGTAATTGAACTCCGATTCTTCGATCTGTCAAGAGACTGAAAAATAGTTCGAAAATTTGGGAGTTCGAGAATACGGGGTATTTTGCAAGAAGGACCTGAGAATCAGAAATAAATTTCAAAAATATGGGTTTTCGAAAAATCCGAGTTCTACTGTATTTTATTTCATTTTCAATTTACTCAATGTTTGTGTAACAATAGCACTACAGCTAAATAACAAAGAAACTTTTAAGAAACTAATAAGAAACTTTTTGATTTACAATTTTTAAAGATTTACAATGTATACATGTGGAAAGACTTTTTAATGTTCATAAAACATTGTAAAGAGAGCAAACCTTTGAAAGGTTTAATTGTATTATTTTCAGAATTTTTGTTTGGATATAAGAATTTATTAATGTTTTATATTGTAATTGGATTATCTATTTAGAGGCAGGCCAAATTACACATACTCATTTAAAAGAAATATTTCAAATAGTTTTAATAAAACAAATAATTCTAGTTTTAGTCCCCGTATGTTTTTTATAATTGTACAAATTGCGCCTAAAAGCTTCATATACTCAGTTAAACTATGTACAAGGATCTGGAGAGAATTTATGGGCCCTGGGGTTGGGGCCAGATATGCACATCGGCCCAACAGGGGGGGGGGAGTTTTGTAAAATGAAAGATTGCAGTTTCAAACATGACAATGCGATTAGCGATTTTAAAGAATAGATTTCACACTTCTGAGTGCACTCAATCAAATCAAAATAAACAGAGACAGCAAAACTGTATGATTTCGTTTATTATAATTTGTTGCGCTGCTTTGTAGGTGTTGAAACGTATTCTTTACAGTGACAATTTGTATTGTCGTGTTTGAAACCACAATCTTTTTTTTTACAAAATTCCCCCCTGTTTATTGGTCCTTAATCTTGATCATTGATTAGATTCTAATTGAGTTTGAACATCACTACACCCCTGTGAAAGCCCATGTGGAAACTGCGTTCCCCGAACCAGAAAAGCATATCACAATAAGTGGAAAAAAGGAAAGTTTCCCCTGGTGGCTTTCTACATATAGACGAGGGTGTATCATTTCGAAATAATTTTCATTAGTATCGAACTCATTTTCGCATTTGATAGTAATATGTTAACACAAAGATTATCGTATTTCACTTCATTTTACAAAATAGCTATATAAAGCGTGATGAAATTGATTTTTGGTACAGTCAAATCGTATTTACCATATTTAGCCTCTCCTAGAACAATGTTGATATTTTCCAAAATGTTTCTAGTAGTTCTGGTTAGTTATTTTCACCGTCATACCGTGTGAGTTGTTGTAAGTGAGCCTTGCTCTACAAATGAAGGGGGAAATGGAGTATCAGAAGGATATTTGACGAAGTGTTCTCGGATTTTTGGCAGAATGTGTAGCTTGCATGTTTGATTTTTTTGTAGATTCAGAATTGGGCCGATGGGAAAGAAAGAAATATTCGTGCGTTGCTATGTTCAATGGATACTGTTTTATGGGAAGGCGAATCAAAATGGAAGCCGTGTGGTATGCACCAGCTTGTACAACCAAACGATGTAAGTTTTTTTTTAATATTTCACAAGAACCCGGTGCACGCGGGAGATTTTTTTTTCCTAAACAAAAAATTATCCTGTTCCGTGTACGCGTGCCAAAATATAGATGTTTGGGTTTGGAAGAATGTGTTTGAGATCGAAAAGGCTAGATTTTGAAGGCTGTGTTTCAGTAGACTGTGTTTTTTGCGCGCGCTGTCCACTGGGGCGTACCTAGGATTTTGATAGGGCAGTGGTCCATCCTCTATGGTTTGTTAAGATGCCTATCATGTCCGTTAATTGCTGCATAATCGCTAAAGGCATAACACAAACTCCTCCAAAATCAGGGCAAAAGCTTTGATTTTTGGAAAAAGGCAGCGGTCCATTTACGTTTACCATTGTAACGCTATTGTAACGTTTTTCATCTTTTGGTTGTTTTGTGTTTCGTTTTTTTGTTTTGTTTTTCGATAATTTGACAACTATATGTTATTAAATATATGATGAAGAAACTACAGTATGTATGTGAAATTTAAGATTACAGGTTTTTCAAATACTATTGTCTTTTATTGATTTAGAATAATATAAAATTTCCAACAAAACGTGTCTGGTGGTGCTTGACAGCAGCACAAAGCGCCTCGGAATCTGGTTCCCAGGGTCGCGGGATTTATCGTGGTCTAAGCAGATTGGAATTTTCCATTGTACTCACCAGTTAATTTGTTTACATTTTGAACGTAGCCAATCAATTTTTTAGGGAACTTAAGCAACGACAATGGCAACGTAAACAAGAACCTCGTATCGTTTTGTTTTGATGATTAATTTCCGAACAATAAACTGAAAGCGTGCAAATGTAAATCCCATAGGAGATCCTGAAGTTGTCTCGTGGCAATTTACATCGCCACAACTATATGTTTTCAGTTTTCAACACAACATAATGGCCGTTCCCAGTAAAAATAGTTCGCTATACCAAAGGTGTTGCCACTTCCTAAATTCTGAAATAGATTAACCTTGTTGATGTGGAAAAAGTAAGCAAAATGGCTATCCAAGCAAATGGGAAATGGGTTTTATTTTGACGATTTAACATGACATTAACATGACATGAAGCTGCTTAAGCTCACTATTATCATGTGATAAACATCGTATAATATGATTGGCTAATTATAAAATGTAAGCAATCTCACAGCTGAATAAAATACAAAATTCTCATATGCATTTTGCATCGATTTTCGCTATTCGATTTGCAGTGAAATTTCGTCATGTGCATTGTTACCAAAAGCGTACTTTACTTTCTTTCTACCAAAAGTATTGTTTATTTTTTGATGAAATTTAATAACTGCTTTTGAACAGGTGAAGAAATTCTACAGAAAAGCTTGTCTTGCTGTTCATCCTGATAAGGTATGTAGTTTTTGTGTACCGTGTCGTCATTTTATTTTACGAAGGCGTTGTTTTGTAGTACAGAAAGTCCCAGCGAACTAAAAAAGAAACTTCAGACTGATTCTTTAAAGAAAACAGTTGATAAAACAATAGCCTATTGTTTATAAAGCAATACCCTTGATGAAAGATCTGGTTTCGTATATGCGAAGACTTACTGTAGTTAATAGTCGTTATTTTGATACCACAACAAAAATAAGACCATGTCGGTACGCCACTAAGAAACGATTTTTTTTAAATCTGCCTGTTTGGTTTTTTAATATTTTGACAAATCATATGGAGTTTGGCCGAGGTATGCTCCCAACAATTTGACTGAAAATTCATATCAAAGCACTTCTATTTTTAGAAATGATTGCCATCATTTAATTTAACTCTTTTAGTCTATTTTCTAAGAAATCAATTTGCAAGAAACTGTCTTATACTGGGATTTTCCAATAGTTTAGAAACTTTAGTAATCAGACTCTAGTGAAACTAGCAAGCGTATTTATTTAATATTTTTAGTGCAAAACTTTCTTATTCGCATTTGCAAAATTATAACTATCATTTGGAAAAGGGTTTTCTTGTTTCCAAAGCAAGTAAATCTTTTTTCCTACCTAAAAAACAGTTTAAGAGATTAAAAGGGTCTCCTTTTCTGCTACTCAAAAAACCAAGAATTTGTTTAAAATACTTTAAATTCTCGAGTGAAAATGGGAAGATACTTTCTGTACTGAATCTTTTATGTCACTTTCGAAAAATGTGCTATTAATTTAATCAAGAGGCCGTTGTCATTCGTCTGTATACTTTTCTTCATCTGACTATTTTGAATTTAGTCTCCTATTTTTCTCTCACAGCATATTTAACTTTTCGCCTCACTGTTTCTATATTTTTCTTGCAGCTCGTAGGAACACCAGAGGAAGATTTAGCGAGAGCAATTTTCACTGAGCTTAACGTAGCGTATACGTTGTTCGAGGACTCAGGGTCAAAGGCACTTTGCTGATTACCAGCAGTTATTTCGTTAGTAAATTTTAGGTTTCAATATGCCGGTGACCTAAAAATGACGCAAATGTTTGCCAAGCCTGCTTTGAAACCTATGAAAATGGGGGGGGGGGGGGGGGGGCGGTTTTTTCAAAAAAATCCCCAAATTT
>JAYJMH010020339.1:0-19789 GCA_036873815.1 Phacellophora camtschatica
TTAAACAAAAACCTTTCTTCATAGACAAATTAATATTTGACTATTGTATTGCTTGATTATTTTTGTTTTTTGTGTGTCATTATTGAGATTAAAGTGCAAAATTTGAAAATTGATTTTTTTAACTGCCACACCCCTGCCACACCCATATTCGTCGAATAACCGAATATTCGGTAAAAGTTCAAGCGATTAATCGAATAGTGAAAATCCGCCGGATGGTCAGCTCTAGTTTGGAGTGGTTTTGGAAGGAGAAAATGAAACGGAGTTGGATGGAAGTGGGAGTACCGCTGACACATACAATAATGACAACGATGGTGTTAAACAAATTGAATATGATGGCAAAGAAAGAAAGCAAAACCGAAAATCAACAGAGGATGGTAGAGTAAAGGCGAAAAAGAGCAAGGACAGCTTTAGGGATAAATTTATCGAAATGCAAGAACAACATATAGAAACATTTCTTGAATGTGATAGAGCAAACAGGAAATTTTTAATGACACTAGAAGAGCAACAGCAAAAGGCGGCCGCAGAAGAGAAGCAACGAGATCGAGAATGTTTTATGCAACTTGCCACATTATTGGCCAAAAAGTAACTGTATATTGTATATCGAAGTAACTTCATATTATCTATCACTGAGTTCAAAAGTTTTCAATTAATGTACGGAGTGCATCCCCGTTGTTTTTAGCCAATTCTTCGTTCAATATGTTGTTTCATTGTTCCTCTCTACGATTTATTCGTGCCAGGAAATCTTAATCTTCTAAATCATCACCATTTTCTGGGCATATGTTATGCGGAACACATCAAGTTATTATAACTTTTAACGACATCACAAGTTTTATTATCCAGTCTTTTCAGAAGGCATTTCCAACGTGCTTTTAAAACCCTAAAGGCTCTTTCTACAACTGACTTGGCAGATTATAGAGTAGTGTTAAACTTTCTTTGAGATCTTGCCAGGGCCCCGTTGTCAGGATAAGGCTTCAAAAGCCATTCGCATAATGGATAGTCTCCATCACCTATAATCAGTGGTTTGAACCGGTTTTTTATTTATGTTTGCAACTGGATGTGTTAAAATATCACCCCTTTCAGCTTTGCCATACATTGTGCTAGCACGTAAGACCCTTGCATCGTGAATACTACCTGGAAAGCCTGTCAAAAAATTTATAATTTTCACCGACAACAGCTTGCGTGTTAATTGTATATTTTGGCTTTCTGCAAAAGTAGTCAATATGCTCTTTTTCAGGGGCAACAATTTCTATACGTCTTGCGTCAATTGCCCCCACAATTTGGGGTATTCTGCAAAATTTTGAAAATCTTTCTAAAGAAACTGCAGTCTCTCTTTCAGTTTTTGGAAATTTTATGAAATTACCCGCCTTCTTTGAAATGCATTTACATAATTGTTTTGTAATTTGGACAGCGTTTACCCGATAAACCAAGCCCAAATTGCCTTATTAGTTACAGTACACCCTCACTGTTGCAAGGTCGCTAGAGACTTACCAATTGTACGGGCAAGTCCCCTCACTTTAAATAATTTCAAATTTTTCTCACGATAAAATACTGCTCGCCTCTCGTCTTCATTTCTCGAACTCGCTTTTTCAACTACAATACTAAAATGTGGACTAGCCGCTCAACAGAACAAGGTTCAATATCTAAAGCCCGGGATTATACGTTTGATTTACCAACTCCAAAAACCGCAGCAGTAGACCTATAAATATTACCCGTAGAATCTTCACAAAGCTATGGCTACTTGTTTCTCAATAGATATTGCTTTGCGCCATTTTGTGTCACTTTTCTCCATATCACGAGCCACAATATTAATAATATCTCGAAGCGAGTTTTTCGAGAATCGAAGTTCTTGTCTCCAATATTCATTGATCGTTTCAAATTGCAATTTATCCCACAATTCATCAAACTAATGTTGATGTCTTTCAATCACCAAAAAGTGTCTAGATTCTCGAAGTAAATTTGCTTTTTTTTAATGCAAAACACGCATTGGAGTTACTCATCAAAAAAGCCAAATACAATTACCGCGCCCTGGCCAAAAGAAAAGCTTTCTTTGCTGCAATTCGTCGTTTATAAATAGCTGAGCAACAAGACAGAAGATTGCAACTTCATTTCGTAAGCGAGACAAAATTCTGAAAAATGGCGCAGAGCTTGTAAAATATATATTGTAAAGTCGGCGCGAAATAACCCAGGTTGACTGGTTGCACGACAGTGAAGGTCTCTGCATTTTAATCCCCCCAATGGCACAAAAGTATCCTAAAGGCGAATTATGTGTAACCGAAAGCCTTGCCAAAATTTATCAGGAAAGCATGCTTAAAAAGTTATGTGTGACTGCACTCAAAGTTGTATTAATCGTTGTATTAATCTTTTTGCTACTGAGTAATCATAAAGTTGTTACAACAAGCAGGAACACAAACGCAGCAACAACAACTTTAATTCCACTTAACTTAAATTTTCATCTTTTCGAATTATGCGTTTTTTCATAATAAAAACGATGCTGTCTACCGTGATTTAAATTCTTACGATCAGTTAAATTCTTATGATCTGTTGGCAAACCGATGACATTGATGTACTGGTGTTGGATTTTTCAACACTATATTATTTGATAATAGACAAGCATGCCCCAATCAAATCACTGCGTATTTCAAAGAGGTACTATCCTTGGAACAACAAAGGTTATAGGTAGCTCATGAGAGACAGCGACAAACTTAAAACGGAAAACGGCTGCCATAAAGAGCCATAAAATGGCTGCCATCGACTCTCGCGAGTGCCTACTGGTAACTCAGAAGCGTAGTTAATAAGAGAAATGTTTAACTCAAGAGGCAGTACTTCTTAGGTAAAATTCTCCAGTTTGAGACAATATGAAAGATTCTTGGAAATCAATTAATCAGCTTTTCAACTAGCGATCTAAGTCAACTAATATTGATAGCTTGGAAGAAGCTGGTAGAAATGGCTCTAACAAGCAAGAACTAGCTGGAAATATGAATGACCTTTTTTGCTCCATAGGCAAAAAAAAAATATATTGGTGTACAGATTGATGTCCAAGCCGTTTTTTTGAAAGGATTTAGAGCCATTAATTTTTTAAGGCAAGCTAAATATGGACACAAGTATTGTCGAGCCACTCTTTCGATATTGTTGTTATATTTGTGGCTGCTGTGGAGTTACTGAAGTAAAAAAATTACAGAAACTCCAAAACAGAGCTGCAATAATCTTAACAAACAGCAAGCACACCACTTATTGATAAATTTAGTTGGAAAATTCTATGTCTATGACAAGCTTCTATGTGATGACTCGGAAATAATTGTTTACAAATCATTTCTTGAGCTTGCTCTGTAATACTTGTGGGATCTTTTCACCAGAAACTCTGTGGCTCATCTCGTAACCTACATAATACAACTAGTGACATCAGGTTACCAAAACAAACGCCTGAACCGGGCAAAAACGTTTTTCTTACAGAGGTGCCAGGCTTTGGAATGGCCTATCAACTGAGTCTAAAACAGATTCTTCCCTAAACGTTTAAAGAAATGTATATAGTGGGTTTTATCTTTGCTTTTATTCTAAGATTTTGATTTTCCTCACAATTGTAAATATGTTTTTATTTCAAAATTCATCGTTAGTAACCTTGTTTAGTTTAATTAATTTAATTATGGTAATACGGAGGGCCCCTTGTAAACCAGCATTTGATGAAGGTTAACCCTCTTTAAAAATTGAAATGAAAAATGGAATGAAAACTTAAATTTTCACATGAAACCTAACGCAAATTTCATTTTCATGAATGAAGATATACATGGTCACAGAATCCTTCTCCAGAGGGAGATCCAAAAAGCTGTTTTTTATTCAGCAGCATATATCGACACAGAACCGAGAATGAGAATCTTTTTGAGATTTAATAAATCTGCAGGAACTTTCAGCGAAATGAATCAGCTAATATTTCGCAATAAACAAAGCTCTTGCCATGGAAATCCAGTAAATTTATTGTTGAAATGGAAGTCGCAGCAGGGAAATGTGCATATAAACTGCAAAGAACGTTGACAAAGGGTGTTCTTATTTGTGGTAAACTTGTGTAGACTGACAACCTTTGTCTGGGTACGTCTTTATCTGCAGTGTATGTGTTGATTTAAAGCGAGTTTTTAATCTTTATCGAACTTGAATTTTATGATAACGTCACAGGCTGGGGGGAAATTAGTCCAAATTTCACAGACCATATCTCCGATTACGGGGAGGGGGGTTTATTGACACCCTTGCTCTTCTCTGTAGCTAAGGTTAGATTATATATTTATACATTATATGAGTCCTACGTCGATAATATTACAAAATCTACTATTATTTAGTTAGCTGTATGTTGATCAGCTCTGGAGCGGCGACTCCGTTTCCGTTTGCCAACCGAAACAATCGGCGTCGCGCACCGCCTCCGCCCAGCTTCCAGCCCCTCACGTCCCTTTTAGGGAGCTGTCGATTCCCTTGCTCGCTCCCGTCTTCACTTTTGACTGTGCATCGCGAACTCGATTTTCGATATTACCTCTGTTAAATCAACAAAATTCCGCATCTTTTGCTTTAGGCCACCCTGCTTCCAGCTGTTCCGTCATTGTTCCCACACTAATCGCTTTGTTCTCCGTTCATCCCACTGTGAACGCAATTTTCCACATTTCTTTTTCGATCGATTATTTTTTTGCAATAGCCGCCACACGGCCTGCTCTGGCTGTCAACACAGCTCTCCTCTTCGAGCAGCTTTCCACGATAAAGATCAGCAACGACGCTGCTCAAACAAAAGCTTGTGAGTAGATGATATTTGTTTAGCATTTAACATTTTCAGTAGTGGTATCCCAATTTTATCTTATGCTCTTTTCTGCCTTGCTACTGTCTCCAAACTTCCCCATTTCCCTCCATGATCCTCACAGTCCTCACACGAAATTTCAGAAACGTTTTCACTAGATGATGCTTACACAAAATCTCACACAAAAATCACTTTCCTTTTCATTGTATTCTATTTACTTTTGAGGTTTTAAAAAGAAATGCGTCCTTTCACAAATGATATATTTATCAAAAAATCTTAACCCAAAAGTCCTGCTCTCATCTTTGTCGTTGACAAAAATGTTGTAACGAACAACAATTTTCATTACTATGGAACCTTCTAAGAGCAAGGAGAGTTAAAGATTTGTATCGAGGTAACAGCAAAAGCGATAATTGACACATGAGAATAACGAAGATGTAAACGATGGCGGGGGTAACAACAAAACTCAAATACTTTTCTTTCTTTCCTTGCGAGGTTTTAAAAGCAAGGCGTGTATAGAATGCAACAACGGAAAATAAAGGAGAACCAAATGAAATAATGGTCGGTTGTAACAGGAAAAACACATATCGCCACAAAAACGAAAGCTTTGCCATAACGAAAAAATAAATAAATCAGAACCAAATTAAACAATGGTTGCGGGGTTTACGAGAGAAATGGTAATTCCTACAAACAAGAACGAAAAAATTAATAAACTAGAAATCAATGAAACAATGGTCCCTCGTAACAAGAACAAAACAAATTGCACAAAAGATAAAAATTTCAAACAACCAAACATTGAATATACGATAAAACAATGAACAATGGTCAGGGGTAACGAGAAAAATTATATAAACTTTGTGTCATTCACGACTTGTTGGCATGAAATATTGGAATAAGAATTGGACCGTTAAATGTTGGGTACAAACATTCAGTGTGAAAATGTGAAATATCCACTGCTAAAGGCGGAATGCAGAAATAAGGGGTCATGGAATGTAGAATAGTATAGCAAAAAATCATAGAATACTGAATATCAACAACAACAAAGGTAACAACAACAACTCAAATTCTCATAACAAAATCAATATTATGTCTACCAAGAAAACATGGAAAACGAATGTTGAAATGTGAAAAAATGAGATGTCACAACGAAAGTTATTGCATTATGGAAGCTTTTCTTTTGGAAGGTAACACTGGAAATTATTGGACAAGAAATTTGATGCAATTTACAATTACATGCAATATGCAATATGCAATATGCAATATCATCTTTGATCAAAGCTAGCAGTACGAGTTTCACTCAAATTTATTCGAAACAATTCTAGAAATAGTTTTTTGTAGTTAACTTAAGAATTGATACCTATTCCGTTAATTTTGTGCATCGAGAGTCGAAATTAATTCAAAAAAAGAAATTAATTCTAAAAGTTCAAATTTTTGTTTTAAAAAACTTATGTCATGGAGAACTGATTTTCAGTATTCTCTTTGGAATCATTGTTCAGAAGTGTTTTCAACAATATGAACACCGCCGTGATTTAGAAAATCCTACAACACGACCCTTTAAGAGCGTAGGCTAAAACCAAAACCTTTGCTTTTTAGTGGGAGGCAAATTTGCATACTATCTAAATTCTCAAACGACCAATATCAACGAACCAGCCAGAGTTTTAATTTTAAGTTTTACTAAAAAAATGGTTTTTGGCGGACTTAAGCGATATTCTCGTTAATCAAACCTGTTACCATTTTTTGGGACACTCGACACACAAACGATTTCTCAAGTATTTTCAAGTACTACACCTTACCATATTTGCTGATGATATAAGCTCCGGTGCTAACTATAAAGACACATGTGCTGATTCATGCTATTAACGAAGCTATAAAGACATATGGGCTGATTCGTGCTATTATTCTTAGCGTAATAAACTAGTGAATAGAGCAGAATAACCAGGGCTACTGGACAGCTTTTGCTAACATCTTTCTTTGGTATATTATGAGCAAAGGTAAAATTCTTCTTAAATATTCTCTAGTATATTAAAACTCTTCGTAAGTATTTTATTTGGTATATTACGTGTAAAGGTAAAATTCTACTTAAAGATATTTCGATGTATGGAGAAAATATTTGCAACAATCTACATTAATTGTTTTTATTTGATACCCTGAATTTGAAAATTATAGGTACAGTTATGCTGTCAAAAGCGACGTCTTATTCTTCATTGATGATAAAATAGTTCTAACATTTTAACATTTTGTATCAACAATTGCTACTGGTAACGATGTGTATTCTTTGCTTTATTACATGAGTGTCGCTATTTTCTATCATCTTGTTTCTCGCGAAATCACTCAAAAAGGCCTTGTGTGCCTCGTTGAAATTAACTTGTAAAATCGAAATCGTGGTGAATAAAATTAGTTTATGCTTTCAATACTAATTCTATTTGGATTGCTTACGCGTTTGCTGGCAATTGTCTTTTTGGTAAAGGCTTAAAGTGCTTATGCAACCAAATTTTCGACCTAAATGTTTTAATTGAATCTGACAGTTTCAAATTTGCTGAGTTTGAATCAAAAAATAGAATTCAAAAATTCCAAACCAAAAACGTTTTACAGCCCCTCACTGTGGCAGACTCCACGAAGAAACTTGACGGAAGATATTACATTGCCGGAACGTTTCACGGAGAAAGCTGCAAGAACTCTCAGTAAACAAAGGATTGTACCGTGCATTTCTTCCCCGATTCAACGAATTATCTAAAGAGATTCGATGTAGGATGGCTTTTGTGCATTGGTATCACAACATATTGAATATTAAATAGGCCTAAATCTTCAACATAAACCGTTTCCAATATTCATGTGGAGGAAGTTTCTATCACCGCGAAAAGGATAATAGCCAGGTATTAAAACACAAATGAAGTCTGATGTTGTCCCTAAGATCGATGCAGTCAATGAAATTCTAGAACAAGAAATATTGTACCGTCATCGTCGACTTAAAAGTTGGCCTAAGTTTTTTTTCCATTTTGTTGTGTTGTCTCTTCTTGCTTCTTGAAAATCACCCGGTGTGTGCATTGTATTTCAGGCATAATGCAAGATTGCGACTAAGGTCGTAAATGCACCATCAATCGTTTGATTTATGTATTTTTTAGCTTTGGAAATTAGCCAAAACAACAAACAGTTTTGGCCAGAAAATGAGGGGACTGGATGGATTGGTGCAGGATAATTTATTTCATTTCATTACAAAATTGTTAAAAAAAAAATGTCTCTTACACACGATTTGTACAAAGACAAAGCTACAAAAGAAAAAGAAAGCAAACAAGAAGATTTCATCATTGAATAAATTCATTGTTGCATATTTTTAATTTGAAAGAGGTGTTAAGAGTAATGCTGAGCAACTTCATGAAGATCAAGATAAAGATCTATCATGTTCAAGAAAACTCAAAGAATTGGATTTGACTTTGTATCAATTCATGGATTCAAGTTGGGTTTGTTTTCACTGAAGTTGACACCTGATTAATATCTGGATAAATTTTAAGTTGTGCAACTATGCACTTTTTCTGTCATGTTTTTGAAAAAGAAAGATAAAACTTGATTTCAAAAGAAAGACATTACAATATATTTATCTTGTGACAAAAACCAAAATGGAACCAAAATACGTTTTACATATTATCTCTGATGTGAGAATGAGAAATGGACCGTTGAAGTGTGTTGAACTGGACTGAATAGTGTCAATTGAATATGAGTGAGTGAGTGAGTTATTGTATTTAACATTCCTTGCCCGCGAAAGTCTTGAGATGACTTGTTTCCAGCAGGGGACACGGATCATACAGTTTCAGTTTCAGGCACATACACTTGCTATTCTTCAAGGTATGGGTTTCTGCGCTTGGCGCAGTGGGACCCACCAGGGCGACCCCGGTCCTTCCTCTCGATGTGATCACACCTCGTGATTCCTTTTGCCTTTGCCTGGAATTACAGAGAGTTAGCAGCTCTCCTCACACTTTCGCAGCAAGTATGAGCTTGGTCGGATTTGAACCCACGACCTTGCGACCATAAGTCAGGCGCCTTAAGCACTAGGTCATGCTTGCTTAATATATAATAATAATATATATGCTGTGTATTCTCATTTTGTGCTCAATTAATTTTCTGTACTTAACGCAAGTAATTTCATTTTGTGTTCACAGTTGCAAAATATTTGACAACATTTTAATACCATATTTTTTCCATTGTTGAGTCTTTGTTTTGAAATAAATTTGTAAATAAATGTTGGATTTCAATTTGCCGAAGGGTAATACGAATGGTCAGTACGAAGGCACAACACTAGATTATACAGTTTTGTACAACAACAGAACATTTTGTGATGGAAACCCATGTGTTTACATTACGGCAAGCTACGAGATAATGGATAAATATAATTATTATTTATATACAACAAAGAGCGGGATGCAAAAAAAAAACATCCCGCTCTTGCAAAAAAAAACATCAGAATAATATTATAAGATTCAAGTGAGGCCAAAAGTTTTAGTAAAGCCTCTAAATTCTAGCCATAGCCAAAAGGCCCAGCCATTTTCACAGCAAAGGGTTATTTTCGATTGCATGTAATTAATCTTTTTTAAATATCACGACCAAATCCCCCTCCCCAAAACGACACAATTCTTTCAGTAACACGCTTTCAGTAACAAAATCGATATGTTTGCAGCCCTTATTCACTTCACAGTAAAAGTGGAATAAATCAAAGATTTGTAAGTAAAGTACGAATTTTCCTGATGGATGCTGTTTTTCATTCAATGATTACAAAAACACATGCACACGAAACATTCACTAATCAGCAAAGACGTTTTCTTTTCGAAGATTTGAAGGAGAAATGGAACAAGACCCAGATTTTCTTCTACACCAACAACAAATTATGCCAACTTTGTCAAGGAAATAGGCCTAACGTAAAACCATCCTTTTTTCGCTCAGACTTGGTTGGTATAATAACGAATGAAAAAGGCATATACGTACCAATGATTCAATCGAGTTCTCTTGTTGAAACCTGCTTCCAGATTTTTAATATGTTTCTCAGAAAATCTGCTTTTTTGACGAAGGGCTTGTCCTGGTTGATATCGTTATGTCGCAAGTCCAACACTGCATAATCACCATCTTCATCAAATTCAAGAGACAAATTATCTGTAGAAACACTACTCGATCTTGTCACTCACTATCAGACATCATCCAGCTCCAAAATGTATCCAAACAACATAAAGACTAAATTTATATGAAGCGCACTCGAACTTTTCCTGCAAGAATAAATAAAGAATGCCTGAACGGAGGAATCACGAGTCATATGATCTACGTCACAAGACGCAAGAAAACTTCGCGCGACCTACCACTTTTAAAAAATATTTAGTAATACTTTTAGATATTACAATGTGATAAACGTACTACCATTCTTGTCAGAAAATATCAAATGTCTATAAAATACAATAAAATCGAGGTCGAAAATTTGGTTGCATAAGCACTTTAAACAAAAAACTGCAATAAAATTATTTATCCCGTCTCTTTTAGGATGCAATACTGACAAGATCAAAATGGAAGCAAAACAGATTTGCCAAAGAGCAAAAGCCCAAAGTTTGTATTCTTGTTTTGTATAAGCAATAGCTCTTTTAATAATGTATGACGACATTGTAAACTGACAATAAATTGTTATCTTTTAATTTATGGATGATCGTCAATTTTAACTACCTGATCGTCAATTTTATAGCGTTTAATGAACATGCACTAATTTGTGAAAATGCACCAAAATAAATTAGGTAATATAAATGAGGAAAAGTAAGGATATCGCACTGCGATTGGCTGTTTGATGATAATGAAATTGTTATGTTAGGCAAAAAGTTGTAGTTGGTTATTCTCCTTACAGGGTTAAGGGTATCGCTACTGGATGAATATCTATTTTTTCCAACAATTTAATGACCAATCAGTTGTAATTATTCATATTTACTGGCATTATTTCTGTGTTTTAATTTTAATTGCACTTGAGAAATGCATTTTATTATTTTATGTCATATTGTTTAACCTGGGATGTATAATTTTTGTGCTTCCTGAATTTTTAAATTTGTTTTGAACAACTTTACATGAATATGAAACTAAAAACGTTTTTCTTTTAATAAATTTTCAGAATTTTTAATTAGGAGAATGTTTATAGAAAGAGTAGGTAAAAACTTATTTTAAGCATGAATCAAAATTGTTTATAATTTTGTTTGTCTATTCAACCAAAAAAGAGTCGAGCAACCAAAACAACTCAACACATTTAAAACTAAAATATGTTTTTTAGCTAAAACAGTTTACTAAAATGTTTTCTTTTAGTCGGACCACATACACACACATAGGTAACCAGTATCAAGTATTACCTCTTATTTAAACTGTCCGTTCTTTCTATCTCCAATCTGTCCTTTAACGCAAAGTCTTTGCTAGAAAAAAAGGAACTTGACAAATAGTATTTGGTGTTGACCTGTGTGATTCAGACCAAATTTCAAATCAAAAGCCTTGATTTTCCTGACAGTTCAAACTTCTACAATTTTGTGGCAAATGACTGTGATAAAATCTTTTGTAAAAACATTTTGAATTGTTTACAATGACACAACATAACAAAATTCGAAAGAATCATCTGATGGTTCGTCACATTTTCACGCAAAAATTGGCGTCCCAACGCGACGTGCATTTTTTCCAGCCTTATTTGGGTGCCTGCTCGCGCATTTGCTCCAAATTCACCGCGTGCATTTAAGTGATGCGGAAAGCGTTAATTGTTTTAGGTACGAGATTGGTAAATTTTGCGTCAATATGGAAATGTTTCTGCGTTATTACTATTACTCATTTTATCAGCCGTGCTATGGTAGTTATAACAAATGAATAAAGTATAATAAAATCTTAATATTTACTTGCTATTACAGTTTTTTGAAGAGGATTTGGAAGAAGATGACGAAGACGATGAATATGACCCCGAAACAGAAAGCTTGGCTAGTGATTCGGTAAGTTTTTTTGTCTGCTAGAAATATTTACAACATTCATTTTTTCGAATTTTGTTGAAACAATTTTTTCTGATGTGCATTGAAATTTCGGAACTTGCTTGACATCTTTTGTGTTGTTTCTTTCGTTATGTTAATTTCATCTTAAGAACGACCATTTATTTTGTGAGCTCATTCGTTTTTGCACTATTTAGTATGTTATTTGCTTCATTTAATTTCTTACCTCAACTTAAATTCAGCGTTTTAAACATTTGAAAGGTCTTTAGTTATTTTATTAAACGTCAAGGTTAACTGTTTTGCACAAATAGTGTTGAATTTAGAATCGTGTGAATTCCACGTCAAATCAACTAATGGCATGAACCATTTCGACGAAACCCCCTTGCATCCAACACCTTGAAGTTCCTTTCTTCCAAGTTTCATAAAAATCTGAGATATGATCTTGGTTGATTTGGCATGACCCAATCGCTTGAGAGTAAATTTTCTCCGAATATGAATACCTTGTTTTAAACTTGCTTTACCCCTACAGTTGCTGAATTGGTGTTTCATTTATGACATATTGTCGTTTATTGTCTTTTATTTTGGTTTGGTTTTTGTCATTTTTCGAGTTTGCAAACGTGAAATTTAGCAAAGATATGCAAGATTACGGATGCGCTGTTATGGAAATTTTGCTTCACCAGGCTATTAGGTGCTTTATAACCGGTGTACAATGAACTTTGTTGTCGATATTTTATTTTGTTGTGCGTTACTTTCAAACCTGTTGTAATGCATTTTTGTTTTGTGTTTTTCTTTTGAAATGATTCAAGTTCACTGACTGCTTGGCTTTATAAACAGTAGACTGGACACCTGTCTGCTGTCTTCTTATTTAATTCTTTGTTTTGAATTATTGTGGTACTGTTTCTGGTAGTTGGAAAATAAACATGCGACCGTTTATTCATTGGGGGGTACATGTATGCAGTAAAAGTCTAAATCAAAGTAAGGAGGAAGTAAATAAACGTGCTTTTTAAATAATAATTTTACTTTGCCTGTTTTTTCTTCAATTTTAAATTGTGCTTTTTAAGTTTTCTAATCATTAATCGAGTAAGAATTTGAATTTAACAGTTATTGTTTGTATGCTTTATGAAAGTCCTCTGTTTTCTGATTTAATCTGTTTTGAAACCTTGCAGTTGCAAGCATATTTCTACCCAATATTGTATATATTTAAACCAGGCCTGCTATAGGTATTTTAACAGTATGGTAATGCACTACTGTCTTTAGCACAGGAAATTAATTAGTTTAAAGAATAATTAACAGCCTTGTTCTGCTTTGGAGAAAACGTATATGACAGTTAAACTATATCTTGCCTTGAATTGCTTGTTTAAGCTTTTAAAATATTAAACACTCTGAGACAGTCTGTATTATAACGTCTTTTCACAGGTTGCACAAAGCGACGAAGAGAGCAGCATCTCAACTTCATTCAGGTAGCACATCGAACATTTATTCGTGTATTAAATATAAATGCGAAGAGTTAACTTTAAAAAATCTTATATTTAACATTTTACTGATTTTTGATTTGCCTATTGTTTTTTACTAATAGATCTTTGAATGAAGCCTTGAGCAAATTTTGCAGATATTAAGTATATTCAAAAGACTCGGGTTAATGATATATATATAACATAATACTAGTTTACTTTAAAAATTATTTTGGATGATTTTCAGAAAATACAGATATTTGTCAAAGTATGCATGGATAGGAACTGTAGCACTTCACGTTGTCATTGGTGTAATAGTGTTTGGCAAATACTAATTGTAAACAGTAAATATATATTTAGGTTTGCTTCTAAAATTGCATGTCTGCTATTTTCTAAATACAAATATGAGGACGGTGTTTTATCGAAGCTAATGTAATGACTACGGTATTGTAATTTATATTTTACATTATTTTTGTACTGCTTTGTGCTCAAAGCGGCAAAAGAGAAGTCAAGCTAAAAATTTTCGAATATCAATTCTATCAAATTTGTTTAGAAATATAGTAAAAAAATATAACTTGTCTACTTAAAAAATCTTTGATATTTTCAAACAAAAAAGAAACAAATCTTTTCAGACACCCTGTAATCTGCAATCAAATGGCATTGTGATGTGTTATTTCTGAGACATTATAGGATGCCTTAAGAGAAAGAGTTTTTTGAACGAGTATTTGTTGTATTTTGCTCCCTTTTAGTGAGCAGGCTTCTCCAGCTTTACCAAAAACCCCAAAGACACCAGAAACACCTCATATTGAAGAACCAGAGCATGAAAATAGTAAGTCTTTTAAGGCACGGGACATTGGCACGATTCATTTTAAAATTATGGATGTTTATTATATTCATCTGACAAATTGTGACTTCTAAAAAGCCGCTCATTTAAAAAAAAGTGTTATGTTTCCGCGTATTTTTACTAAATTGGTGGTCTGTTTTGCGGAATGTTTATTTGCAGAGTGCTGATCTTGCTTCTTTTTGTGAAGAAAAAATGTACATGTTGCATGAATTATTTAAAAAGTTGACTAACAATAAAATAGATTTGTGTAAAGTCAAATGTCGTTTTATGCAACATAACCTGGTTGCAAAGCTATTGTGGTGGAGTTTTGGATTCAATGCTCGATACATTGTTTTGGAAAAATTTGTTATGCCATCCTTTTGATTAAAAGAGTGGTTTAGTACTTCTGAAGATTGATTGTTCATTGCTAAGGAGCCTAAAAGTTGATCAATGAATGGCAAAACACAATGGAGTTGGAGTTTACTTGCTGTTTGAGGGCAATAACACTAAATTTATGACTTTGTGCAGGAGGATAGCCACTGTCTTGTGGTGTGGTTAATAATTTTAATACCTCACCCAAGAGGTAAGGTATTAACCGAAAGAAAACCTGGCTACTGGTGTCTGAAAAACAAAACTGAACCTGGAGAAACTCGAGGCTACCATCCGTACATGGAACGTGCGAGTTCTTCGTGCTAATTGGAAACTAAATGAACTAGAGTACGAAATGGAAAGATACAAACGGAGTTGCCGAGATGAGATGAGATGGCTAAGCAGCGGTGAAATGATGAAGGACCAAGGCGACTGGGTGTGGTGTAGTGGTGACGATGAAAAATACGAAGGAGGTGTTTTTTATCGAACAAGAAATGCGTAAAATTGATATTAGAAGACGAACCAATCTAATCAGAATCATACCTATTGACGTGAATAAATCTCTCTATTACACAGGGGAACGCACCGACAACTGACAGGACTGGAAAATTGAGGCATTTTTCAGCCAACTAGAGACCACCTTAAGCAAATCCCCGAAAAAGACATTAAGATCAATATAGGTGACTGGAATTCAAATATTGAAACAGATGAGTTGAGTTATCGTATTTAACGTGCCTAGCCCGCGAAAGTCTCTAGATGACTTGTTTCCAGCAGGGGACATGGGTTATACATAACCTTTCAGTTTTAGGGACATACACTTGCTATTCTTGCAAGGCATGGGTTTCTGCGCTTGGCGCGGAAGGGCCCACCAGGGCCACCCCGGTCCTTCCTCTCAATGTGACCACACCTCGTGATTCCTTTTGCCTTTGCCTGGAATTACAGAGAGTTATCAGCTCTCCTCACACTTTCGCAACAAGTATGACCTTGGTGGGATTCGAACCCACGACCTTGCGGTTATGAGTCCGGCGCCTTAACTACTACGCCATGATGCATATAAAGATTGGCCAGAAGCAGCTGGTAAATATGGTGTTGGTCACAAAAATTGAATTTTGCCTTATTAAATAACATTGTGTTCGCAAACATAAAATATCGAGCATAATTACTTCGACTGCTCCAGCAGATGGACTGATGAAAAATTGACTATATCCTTTTTTAGAGAAGATGTACTAGCAGCATCAATGGATACACAAGACCATGTTACTTCTAGGAACAGATGTTGGTAGTGATCACAACTTTGTTATTCATGAGAACTCAAAAGATGAAACTGAAGAAAATTCAGAAAGTTCAGTCTTCCAGTTAGATTTGTACCACTCCTTGGAATTACAGATGCGCGAGGAATGGCAGAATCATTTACAAAAGTGGTGAATTAAACTGCTCTAGATATTTTGGGAAAAGAAGAGAAAAAAAAAACAACCTGTGGAAAGTTTGAAAAGATACAACGACGGAAGAAAATTGAAAGTGACAAGGAACAATGGCTTGAATTGCAAACAGAAGTACATAATTGACAACGTGAATGTTAAAAGAAATTGAAAAATCAAGAAAAAACTTCGGATGAAAGAAATGTAAAAAAAACTACAACATTGCTTCGAGAATACCAATAAACTGGTGTATTACGTTGTGAAACAACTTACCAAGGAGAAGACGGCAAAAGTTATTGAGGAAGTTTGAGGAAGGTTGCTTACAGAAGTGGAGTGAATACTTCAAAGATATCTACAATTACCCTATTTGCACAGACCACGAAATGCTCACCAGCTTGTCAGAAGGTGGTCTATGGATAGAAGAGGCTGAGGAGTCGACTATTCTGGGGAGTGAGTTTGAAATAGCGGTATAGAAACTGAAGAACGGTAAGGCGACTGGTTATAATTGAAATACTGAAGAGTGGGGGAGACATTACGACAGACGTATTACATAAAATTTGTAATTCAGTGTTAAAAAGCAGTGAATGGCTTTTAGAATGGACGAGATCATTGATAATATCCATGCCAAAGAAATTAAATCTCCGAAAATGTGTCAAGTACTGGACAATGAGCCTGATCAGTCATCCAAGAAATGTCCTCCTGACAGCTATCAGTAACAGATTGAATAAAAGAGTGAAAAGTAGGCTTGTGGATGAAAAAGCGGGATTCAGAAATGGCCGTAACACTGCCGATAAAATAAGAACTGTTAGAATCCTTGAAGAAAAATACAGAAACCACCAAATGGAATTGCACCACAACTTTATCGATGTCAGGAAAGTTTGCTGCATTGGTCTCTGGCTGGTACTTATGAAACACAACATCGGCAGTGGATTGATGAAAGTGGTTTTTTCTTGCCTTTTCGATTTCTTTTTAGAACAAATCATGACTGACCGACTTGAGTAATTTGAAGGAACCGGAGATTTGCTGATGACATCGACCTCATTGCATGAACGAGAAGGGAGCTGGCAGATCTCACAGATACTGAATGAAAATTAGTGGGGAAAAAAGAAAAATCATAGTCACCACACGGAATACTTTTAACGACATAGACCCAGTAGAGATTAAAGTGGATGGGGTCACTTTAAAAGAAATAAGAGGGCTGCACTGTGGCAGAGAACGTTTCTTTTGAGGTAGAGATCAAAAATAGGTTTGCCATAGCTACTGGTAAGCTAGCTGAACTGAACAAGCTTTGGAGCTCCAGAAACATATCCATGCAGATCGAAATAAAACTGTTAAGATCTTTGGTCGTTCCCATTGCTTTTTATGGCTGTGAAACATAGGCATATAATTGCAAAGTCGAAAAGAGAATCCAATTTTTGAAATGCGTTGCTTTCGGAGAGTCCTTTTCGTCACATGGAAGTTGAAAATTACAAATGAAAAGGTTAAACAGAGGATAAAATGTTTAATTGGGGAGTATGCGCCCTTACTGGATATACATGGAATGGTAAATGGACAAAGAAAGAAAAGAAAGCCTAGAGGTACATGGCTATCTGATATAGGGAAATAGACGGGACATAACATTTGAAAGATGTTGACGACTGAGAGCGATGGAAGGGGAGGGGAAATCGAAGGAAGGGGAAAGGGCATCACACACCATCTCTAGATGTCTGACAAATATCATTCGTTCTTAAAATACCAATTTGAAATTATCTTTTAGGAACAAAATTTCCAACTATTATTTATCATACATCTATAGATGGTGTGTGTAATTATCTCGACTAAGGTAGAAGAGTGACTACAGGAGTGACTTGACCTGACCTGGGAGATACTTTAGGAAAACTGTATAACTTCAAAGCAGTTATGTTATGTTAAATAGTTTGATTATGTTGATAAAATCTACTTTCCTTTGTGAATTCTAGATTTGAGATGTTTGAGTCGCATTTAATTTAGAATGTGACATGGTGATGAGTTCTAGATGTGAGATACTGATAGATCATTGTTGACCTCGTATAAATTCAACTCAAAATTAGCAAAATAAATTCAGAAATTTATTTGTAGTTTTCACCTAATTTCGACGTTTTTATGCCGAAAAACAAAATATTTACTTTCATTCGTCGCAACTAGGCGATCATTTGGTCGATTTTGCTAAAAATGATATCAAGCTTTAAGTTAATGCTTCTTCCTTAAAATTCATGTAGAAACAAAAATATCAAATGCTAAGCTCCTCCACAGCAGCTTTGCAAACGTTCAGTTCTTTGAGACATCCGTTATTGGGTATTGTGTTTTGCGCTACTTTTCACTTGAAAATGTACTTCATTATTAAATTTGACAATTAGTTTTTGTTGTGAAACATTTATTTTTGTGTTCGGCTAGACTTAGTATTTTGCTCACTTTTATTGTGCAGGTATTAAAGTCGATATAAGACAAGAAGAGGACTTAGTGTTTAAAATACCTGGAACGCCATTGTCTTCAAGTAAGCACAAGGTAAGACCAGCAATGGATTCAATTATGCACGAACTTGTAACGAAGGGTGCCTCAACTTTTAAAATTAATAAAGCAATGACCTGCGTTTTAATGGCTTTGGGTTCAAAACAATAGTTTATTGATAAAATTTAAATCTATTGATTTTTTGATACAATGGAAATTGATATTTTGATTTGGCATCCATTTCGTTTCGTTTCGTTTCGTTTCGTTTCGTTTCGTTTCGTTTCGTTTCGTTTCGTTTCGTTTCGTTTCGTTTCGTTTCGTAAATGAAAGTAAATATTTTGTTTTTCGGCATAAAAACGTCGAAATTAGGTGAAAACTTTAATAAGTAGTTGAAGCATTTAATTTTTAAAATGCTGGTTTAAAAAAAAATAGAAAGAAAGTAAGGTTACTACAAATTTAATTTTCAATCATTCGTTTATATAGACTTTATTTAAAATATATAAGCTTTTTAATTTGCCGTTTATTTCTCTCTTCTTTTAGCCTGGAGAAGAAATTATTGCATGCAGAACAAGATCAAAAATATCCATGAGGGATCTTTCGCTTGACACTTTAACAGGTATATATTTTACAGAGGTGAAAAAAGTTTTTTTTCTTTCTTGGAACCTACAACCTTTTACAAAATTGTTGAGCCCCCTTCAATTTAAGTAATAATGATTTATGTCGTGCCCCCCGTCCCTCCTTTCAATAATGGTTTTGAAAGGAAAACACACTTATACGAAGGGCAACATGCACACGGAAAATCTTTGAAAACATCATTGATAGGGGGGAAGGGGGGGGGAGGCAAAAAATCCTTTTTTGCAGGAGTGGCTCAACAATTTTGCAAAGGGTTGTCTAAATGTGCGGATACTTAAAAAATTAATGAAAAATCATTGAAAGAGGTGATAACTCAACAAAAGTAACGCAGAAATAATGGGTGGTTAAAGATGTGCCTTTTTACGTTTTCTGCCTCAGAGGACCTGCACCCAAAAATGGAGCGATAAGTTAATAATAAAGCAAATAAATTAACAAAACAACGGCGTAAACGTTCAGATATATCCTGATTTTTTGAAAATGTTTGAATAACTTGCCAAAAAAAAATATGTGTCATCAAAGAAGAAAAAATGTCAATATTTACAAAAGCGGCAATGTTGAAAATCTGTATGTTTGTAATTGTGTAACTCTATAACTATAGTCTTCTCAATCCGGAGAACTTTTTAGTAAATACATTACCGACATATCTTAATGTGAGAGAGATTTCAATCCAATAAACCTTTTCTATTAAATAGTGGAATGGAATAGTGGAATGGCTTTCATAATAGTCAAAACATGACATTTTCCTTTCTTTGTGTCATTATAATGTTGCGGAGGAATTTTTACAAATGTGCTTTTAATTTGTTTTGGAAATTCCAGGTACTTTTCTTCAAATTGAAAGGTTTATATGCAATGACAGCTTTATAGCCAGTCAATAAACAATATTTGAAAGTAGT
>JAYJMH010020350.1:0-19782 GCA_036873815.1 Phacellophora camtschatica
TTCCTTTTGCCTTTGCCTGGAATTACAGAGAGTTAGCAGCTCTCCTCACACTTTCGCAGCAAGTATGACCTTGGTGGCAGCAAGTATTGCAACTGCGAAAGACTAGAAATGTGCAGACTACAGTGTATAAATGCATCAAACGTAATGACAATATCAGTAATCAAAATACCAAGTTACGAAGAATAACACTTATTCTGGAAGGGAAATTTACTTTTTTCAAAATCGTAGGAGATTTATTTCAAAACAATTTGTATAGGTTTTTAGAAAATAATTTTTTTGTGAAAATGTAAGAGATTTTTAGAAGTAAATTTCTCTACACTAATTGTATGCAAGTATAATTCTTCGTTTCAACGTTTTGGGGAAATAAAATTGTTTGAGTTTTTTCCAATGTTTTTCATGGACTTTATGCATTGATAAGTAAATATAATGTGTTTTTACCTTTTTCAGATGGTCCAGGTTACAAAAAATTCGTATCCATTGTAAATTCAAAGGCACCCCGATGACCCATTTTTTGCTTCCTTGTTGATTTCTTCCAACAGAGCATTCCCATCTTGGTAGTGACCTTCTCAATTTGTTCGGCTGGCGGTTATTGAATTAGCAATTTCTATTTTTATTGCGTGAGGTGACAAAATCCATACATTAAAGTCACTGAACAATATATCTCTATAGACTGGATGATTTCTGCCAAAAAAACCGCAGACTCAGTGGCGATTTGGCAGCACTAATTGCTTGAATGTCACAGTTTCGAGTGCCTATTCGAAGAAGCATTAGAGCATATAAAAACTTGAATGCCATTTGCTCGCAAAAAATGAAATTCGGGTTTCTTGCATTTCGGCTAAAACTCCAACAACCTGGCTTCTCTTGTCTTTCCAGTGCTGCTCAAATATATTGAAGCAATATTTCATCAATCATTGAGAGGTAGGTTACTTCCATAATCTGCCAGAGTTTGTGGTGGTCACTCCCTTTCTTTATAAATTTCAATGAATTTTCTGAAATAAAACCAAGCTGTTTTACAAATACTTCCATAAAAATATCCTATGTAAGCGACATAAATGCTTTGGCAGCATTCATTTCCAAATGCAATAGTCTTGGAAGGGGTATGATCCAATAGAACTCATGGCTGAATGGCTTTTCAGCACTGGCAGGGCATTCATGGTTGTTGAAATTATCTTGGCCGTATATAAACAGCAGGCTTTACATGTTAGCACATTTTTCATTAGTTTCAAAACGATCGTATATATGGCTCCATCATTTTCTAAGTATGCCCAACTCCTGTTGCCACTTTTCTGCTCTTCTTGGTATTTATCAGTATTAGTTCTTTTCCCCAAGTTTAGCAGAATTCCTGAGATATTCTCATGGTCATTGGGGATTAATGATATCAGGCTCTGCGACCGTCACTGTAACCTGGTTGGTTTCTCGTTCCGTTTGGATATGGCCTTAAGGATCGTAACTCCCCTTCACTGGTTTTCTTTTCATATCAAGGTGGATCTTGGCTGTTGGTGCATTTTCTATAGCTTGAATCCTTAGCTGCTCCACAGTTAGCACAATATTTCTCTTTTCGATTTTGTTCACGTTCCTCGATAATATCATAGATTGTATCTTTAAATTGTCCATTTTTGTTGCGCTGCTCTCCCACCAAATACTTAAGCCTTGTAACTATCATCTTATCTCTGGAAGCTCTAAAATATTCTTTCTCCTTGCTTGTTCCTTTGCGCAACTGCTGCTCTTCCTCTTTCTTCAGTGGATTGAGAAACCATTTATCTGGTTTAAGCTCTTAGTTCTCTTGCGTTTTTCTTGTTTCAACTATTTTTAAACTTCCGTGACTTGTTATAACGCTTAAAGGGGCAGTTTTCTTGCCTGCTCAAACTGCATAGCATTTTCCTACTACTTGCTCGTTATCATCTAAGCATCTAATTGTGCTATTGAAGTATTGCAACTCATGTCTTGATTGGTCAGTAAGCCAGTTTTTCAGCAATGAATAGCTCTCAGCGAGTTTAGTTTTACCGTTCAAATTCACTTGCTTTTCGATAATGAATACGTAAATAGGTTTTCTCGAAAAGAAAGTGGAAGAACCAAATGTGTATTTCTTGAGGAATACATTCGTTCTTTTCATCTATTAATTAAGATCGCAAATTTTCGAGTTTTTGGACTTAACAAGTTACTTAAAAAGCAAACACGTTCTTGGGGTCTATTGTTTAGCCAAGTTCTCTCGTCGTAACCGAGGAGCTTTTCTTTTGAAGAGCATGGTCTTTCGTTGTATAGCTGAGCAATCTCCTTAGAAATCAGCTCTTTTGCTAAGGTAGAAGGATCTAGTAATGATGCAAATATGTTCGTTCTGGGCTGATCTTCTTTTTTTTCAGGTGCAGAGAACGATATCTCTTCTCCGGTGGTTGAGTAAGTCAAATTCTATAATTCTATTTTCCTGACTATGCATTCTCTGCTAATATTGTGTCCGGGATCTTTCAGTATCTGCGTTTCTTTGAGGTATTTTTAAAAAGCTGGGTTTTTGCTATATGATTTGAGTTGAACAATGTTCCTGTTATTGGTCTTGTGGTTAATACAATTGCACCTTCTCAAGAACTTTCCGCTCATACTAAGTATTACTTCTGAGTTGCCGTCACTTTTGCTCATTTTTTGTTGGTTTGTAAATATTTATTCAATCATTGTCATTCCTTGAGAACTCATTCATTTGCAAAGGCACTGCTGTTTGGGCTTAAAACGTTGGGGAGCTGGAATTTAGAAACTGCTTCTAACATGGCAAATTTACTTTGTTTTACATTTATGCAACATGTTAAATTTTGCTTATAAAACAATTGAATTTAAATTAATTATGTTTTAATTAAAACCCAATTTAATTAAAAACAAACAGTCAAATCTGATTGGTTGATCAGAACACTTAATATGTCAAATGTAATTAAGTTTCTTTAAATACGTAATGTGTCTAATGTAATTAAGTTGTCTGTAAAAGAAATACCAATTCCTTTGCTTAACAACATATTTGCATCTTTAAATAAACAAACTGACCTCATTACATTTGTAAGAACTTTGTCTTCCTGCACACAAGGACAACATAGTTTAAAAAAATATTGTTTAAAACATGGCAACCAGAGGAGATTACGATCAAAATGCGTGGAAAGAAGTAGCAGTCATTTTGGCCATTAAAGGTTATCACATGTTCAAAGTTTGCCCTTGTGAAGATATTCACATGGCAGTTGCTGCAGAGAAAACGAGAACCTGGATGCTTATGCAATGAAGGTCATAATGCATGATGATGCTCCTGCTGAATTTTTTGGAAAATGTCACATGAGCTGGTGATGAAAAACCCAATCCTTGTTAAAGATATTTTGGGCAAACAAGTTGGGTGTGTTTCTGCGAATCTTTGCAGTGTTCAGAAATTTAATTTCTACCAACATTCTGATTGGTGAAATAACATGCCAATATGATGGGGGAAGCAAGGCGATCAACAAAACCACCAGCAAGACAATCTTTTAAAAAGGTTGCACAAAATTTGTTAGGGACAGACCAGGTGGTGGAGCTGACCTCAGCTGCAGTTACTTTTTAAGACTAAAGGAGAATAAATGCAGTAGGCAAAAAAGATTTTTGAGGACACCCTAACAGTGGAAGAAATGAATAAAGTTATCTTTTGAGGTAACAATAAACAAACGTTTTCCCTTAAGGAATTTGCTTTTCTATTAACGATACAGATACACACTGTAATTGATGTTTTACTGTGACATTTTCTGTTTCAGGCTTGGGTTCAAAATATTAGGTCATTAACAAAACATACAAAGGTTACTAAATCAATGGCATTTGAAATGATTTCAAAGCTAAACCAGATAACCCAAGAAAACACACAGGTTTGGGCAAAATGGTCAGACATGAACAAAATACAATAACTACAAAAATACACTTACAAAATACGATTAAAATTAAATGAAATAACAATAAATAAAATGTGTAATACCTACTTAGAAAACGCCCATACATATTAAAAACTATGTAACTCATACACTCCTAATGTTGCCATACGGCAACAAACTTTGGCCTCTTTTCCATCCCGAATGTTGCCGTACGGCAACATCCTTTGTTCAGCTGCGAGCCCCGAGTGTTGCCGTACGGCAACATTGACTTTGACTGACAGGTAAGAGATCTTGTTGTCTCTGATTGGCTGAAAAAACAAAACCTCTGTGTTCTTCAAACGATAAGAGTTTGAATGGTGTATGGTGATTGGGTGGTTGTCAATGAGAAATTTTGAGAAAAGCGCGTCTGAAAAACAACCGTCCAGAAGTTTCTACATTTTTCGCTTGTCATGGCGGTTTTTGAGGACTGATTTGAAAGCAGCGATGAAGATGCAGACTTGGATTTTGATGCAGATGAAGAATTGAAAGAAACAGTGCCAACTTTATTTGAGGAAGATAGTGATGTTTCTGTCCTGATGTATTCCAGTTCAGATGAATCATCAGGAACTAGAGGATGATGGCGAAGACATGGACGAAGAGGTGGAAGAAAGCTAGACTGGGCCTAAGTACATTCGCCTTCAGGTGCAAAACAATTTTCATTTAAAGTGAAGTTTGACGTTGTAACGTTTTTCCGTTAAATTTTTCGAAGTATTTTATCAAGTTTTTGAAATCTCCAGTCTTTTTTCTACAACTTTCTTCAACTAGGGATAGCAGAGTGAACAACAGAAAATTTAATTCGGGATTCAAAACAAAAAAACACGTGGGCGCTCTCTTTTATTAAAAAATAAAAAGGATGAGAGGGGGAGGAAATAAGATATTTAAAAACCAATGGTTGCTCTTCAGAAGATGTGTAGAGCAAACAATTTTTGGGAGGAACACACCTATTTAGGAGTATTACCAAAGGGCCAAATAAGGAATGTGCAACAAGAGAGCAATTAAAGCCAACTGGTGATAGGCCACTTAAAAATGGCAGAGCCAGAAAAACCTAAACCACACAACACAATGTGCCTTAATGCACACACAAACCAAACCAAACATATAAATTCCAGCCTCCCTCTCAATAAAATTAAAATGGCTGATACTTCTAGCCCAAAACTGTGAACAGGCCAAAAGGGGGCTACAATGAACACCAAAATACATTTGTTCACAGAAAAAGAAAATTAAGTTACTGGAATCCAATTAAAAATTTTAATCAATAAGACATTTTCAGCAATACACATACCGTAAATCCTGGAATTAGCCCCTGGGGGCTTATTTCGTCTTTTTAGTCAGGGGCCAATTCAAGGGGGTGCTTATTTGAGATGGGCTTATCAAAACCTGGTGGGGTTTACTAAAAATCAAAGTTATGCAAAAAAGTACCAAAATGCCTATTATGAATACAAAATTTTCTTAACAAAATGTCAATTAACATGCTTTAATTCAATTATAATTTGGGGGTGATGGGGGCTTACTACAAATTATCAGGCTGGCAGCTAACTTGACATCAGTAGGAGGGGGGATAATTAAAGGTTTTACAGTATAAAAATTTGAAAGAAATTTCAGCAAACCATATATATAGTTTCTTATATAAATATCTGCAATACCAGAAAGTGTATGCCCTTCAAATAATTTGGAAATTGTATGTAAGTGTTATTTTCTTTTATAAACAGTACTGTTTGAGGCTGATGCTGTGTTAGTTTCTTTATTTATAGTTTGCTTTTTGTCAAATACAAACAATTGACATTGAATGGAGTGAGTTATTGTTTCCGATAATTACTAGTCTATCTTTATCTCTATGTTTCCCGATCAGGAAACATAATTTCAATCATTGGCTTCAATTTTGTTTCCCAATCAAATCACGAAACGTTACCCGATCAGGGAACGTAATAACAATAACTTTCATCCTTGTTTCTGGATCTGCAAATATTTCCGGATTGGATGATATATGATATATAGCTTATAACAAGTCTGTTGGTGCTTCAACTCAATGAGCACAATAAAGTTGCATCCAACCACACACACACAAGACAAGGTGATCCCTGCCTTGCCATGAATATAAAAATTTGTTCACATCGCAATTTTACCTGTCACCAGCAGATGCACTAGCCAGCAGCACCAGATATCATTGTCTACACTCTATCCATTTTAAATCATCCATGTCGATATAGCATAGCAGCAGCAACAACAACAAAGTAGACCCATAACGCCTAAAATCCATAGTGCCAAAAATCATCATCATCAAAATCAAAATGTGCAATTAGAAAAAAAAAACATTAAAGCCCTGTTCGCCGAAAAGTCAATTGGGCAAGGAATAAAAATTGATTACCAAGCTTATAGATTGAAGTCTGACAAAAATTACCATAATCTAAAAAAGTAACCATCATCTTGAAAACCCTAAATAGACTCTCGACACGTTTCAAACTTGGCCCTATAACAAAATCTGAAACAAGGAACTTATTTTCGCGGGTCGATTACCAAACTAAATAAAAAACAAACTTGTGTGCTTAGTTTTCTGAAGTAAAGTATGAATTTGAAATGCAATGATTGCCAAAACAAATTGCAAAAATAACATACTTCGTTTCAGTGAGAATTCTCGTGAACCATACAATTGCCTGTTATTTATACAGTTTAATTACAATATAGATGTGTTAAAATAATTATATATGATCAGGTGCGGATCCAGACGGGTGCAAAGGGTGTAAGGAATTCCTCGACATTTGCGCAATATTTGAATTGCTTGTGCAAATTTTCGGGCTGCATTCTATGCTGTTCTTTAATATGGCAACCGGTGGCCGAGGCTTTATGTTCCACGACCCTTTGGCATTGGTGTCGACATGCATAACCGACATAATCTGCATCGCAAAGCTGACACTTAAAATAGTACACAACGGGTTGTTGTTTCACAATTGGAGGCTTTGGTTAAATAATTTGCATGGAATTGAAATCTCTTATTAATAAGATTTTATAGTTTGAAAGGTGCAGAAAAGCCTTTTTACCTTACTTTCAAAAAGGTAAATTTTTGTAAAATTGACATTAACAATTACTCACGCATCAAGTACCAAAATTGTTTTCACAATATTTAAACTCCAAAACTCGCTTAGAAACTATTTCTATTATTTTCTTCATCCTTCAAAATATACTTGCTCTGATAAATGTACGAAGACCATCACCAAATTTCGGAATTTTGAACAACAACGCAAGGACCTGTAGCTACTTACCTACTTACAAGCATATCACAATCGGTAAAATATGATACTATAAAAGGTCTATCTTATATAGTAAGATGCCTAAATGTAAATGAGATTCGCGAGTGACCGAAATCCAAGATTTTGCCTTCCAAACAATCGGCGTCACGCACCGCTTCCTTCAAGCTTCCAGCCCCTCACGTCTCTTTTAGGGAGCTGTCGATTCCCTTGCTCGCTCCCGACTTCATTTTTATCTGTGCATCGCCAACTCGATTTTCGATTTTACTTCTTCTAAATCGACAAAACTCCGCGTCTTTTGCTTTAGGCCACTTTGCTTCTAGCTATTCCGTCATTGTTTCCACTCTAATCGCTTTGTTCTCCGTCCATTCCACTGTGAACGCAATTTTCCACTTAGCTTTTTCAATCGAATATTTTTTTGCACTGTTCGCCACATGGTCTGCTCTGGCTGTGAACAGCTTTTCTTTCGAGCAGCTTTCCAAGACGAAGGTCAGGAACGACACTGCTCAAAGAAAAGCGTGTGAGTAGATAACATTTGATTAACATTTAACATCTTCATTAGTGGTATCCCAATTTTATCTTAATTTATTTTCTGCCACACTACTGTCTCTAAGCTTCCACATTTCTTTAGAATCTTCTGAGGGCAAAGAGAGTTGAAGATTTGTATCGAGGTAACAACAAAAGCGCAAACTGACACATGAGAATAACAAACATGTAAACGATGGCGGGGGTAACAACAAAACGCAAATACATTTTCTTTCTTTTCTTGCGAGGTTCTGAAAGAAAGGCGCGTATAAAATGCAAGAACGGTAAAATAAAGGAGAACCAAATGAAACAATAATCTGGGGATATTACAAGAAAAATGCTAATTCCTACAAACAAGAACAAACATTAATAAACTAGAAATCAATGAAACAATGGTCCCTCGTAACAACAACAAAGCAAATTGCACAAAAGCAAAAATTTTCAAAAAGTCAAAGAATGAATAAACAATAAAAAAAATAAAACAATGAACGATGCTCAGGGGTACCGAGAAAAATCCAAATTGCCACAAAAAAGAACGAAAAATTATATAAATTTTGTGTCATTCACAACCTGTTGGCATAAAATATTGAGATAAGAATTGGATCGTGAAATGTCGGGTGCAAACATTCAGTGTAAAAATTGCGGTAACAACAACAACGCAAATTCTCACAACAAAATCAATATTATGTACACCAAGAAAACACCTAAAACAGAATGTTAGAATGTGTAAAAATGAAATGTCACAACAAAAGTTATTGCACTATGGAAGCGTTCCTTTTGGAAAGTAACACTGAGCATAACTGGACAATAATTTTGATTGCATTCCTCAACAAACTTTAAGGCAGAATAATAGGAAATTACAACATTTCTAATACAGTATTTAACCGAACGTAGGTTTTTGGCTGATGGACTTTACCACTAGAACATGCAATTTGCAATATAATACAGCATGGATTCTCCTTTATCTTTCTCATTGTTCTTCTTTTAGAAAAGGAAAATCAATCATTCTCAATAACTTTTACCCTGCAAAAACTAATTAACCTCTTACTTCCAGCTCCCCAGATATTTTTAGTTACGTTTGATAAAAAAATTTTACTTCAATGATATTTCTATCTATTCTCATTCCACATTTTCACTTATGACATACTTTACACCTACTCTAACAAAAACATACTTTACACCTACTCTAACAAAACTACGATTTTAATCATAGTCACTGTAAATCATCAATAGCAACCACCAGTAATTATCATTCCCACATAAGGGTGGGGCTATGCATTCCCATGTTTTAACGTAAGACTAGCAAGTAGGAGTGGTTGCTGTGCTCGCACTCCAAACTACATAGTTCTTGCAGAGGGCCTAGTTTCAGCACCAGAACAGTCCAACATTTCATATTTTCACATCCTATATTCAATGTCTCCATATGCTCGAACATTTCAATATTTCATCTTCTACATTCCTTATCTAGCATTCCATATCACAATATTCCATTGTTTTAAATTCCAGATTGCAACGTTCCACAAAGATTTCGATTTAAACATAAGAAACTAAGATTTGCTTTTGCAAAGAAACCAGACATTCAGGTCTGACAGACTATATTACAGCAGGTCAAGATTTCAGGATATGTATAAACTATTTGCGAGAATTTAAGTTATTAAGAATTGGCATGTCGTAGAAATGAGCAGCAGATATCAAGACATATCCCCCTGTCGTGCACATCGATCCTAGACTATTCCTTGTCTAACTACGTTTCAAAGCAGTTATAAAACGATCAAGTCCAATGAATGAGATAAATATATAGCCGAAAAATAGAACTATCAAACGTAACAGGAGCTTGAAGCTACCAGAAATACTTTATGTATTGTGGAGCCTACAAAAAACGTGTTATGTTTGTATGTTGATAAGGACTCCGTGGATTACAGCTATTGTATTTATACTATTTTGTTAATTGAATAACAATAGTTACAGATAAATAAAGAATTGCCGTGGAAATATTTCATATTCTAGTTTTCAATTTATGGCTGTTACGTATTTGCAAGCATCATCTTTGAACACATTTCCAAACAATAAACTCCGAATATTGTCTGTTAAACTTTAGACAAAAATGAAGGATGTCTACAGTTATAATTCAGCCGGAGTCGCCCTTAACTAAAAAGAAGTGGAAAATACACATTATTTGTGCATGTATTGTATTCAAGCATGTCAAGAAGAAAAAAATGGCTGCCTACTTGGCTCTTGCAGGAAGCCTTAGTATGCATGAAAAGGTAAGCAATCTTATAATCCCATGTAGTCTGGTGTTCTGTCTAGGCGTTGAATGAAAACCCTTCGGTGTCCGTCTTTTCTGCTCTTGACTGTCCATCTCTCGATGATTGTGCTGTCTATCTACCGCGTTTTAGGAAACAAAATTACGACTTGCCCTGTATTGATAGCCTTGATAATACAAAGTCTGTTTCAGTCAACTCTATATTTAGAAATGTTTCAACATTGTTGCACGAAGTTTTTTTTCTCCTCCATCTTTCAATAAAAGCTGGATTTTGTTATTTAACATGCTGCACAATTTTTGAAAACAATGACAAATACTAATGATCAAATTATGAATGATCTAGCTATTTTTATCTTTGAAGCTTCAGAATACAGAAATAAGAGTTTAAATGAAAATGTGACAACTATTGCCATCATTTAACACCTGGATAAACGACCTATGCTTGTTCTTGTGCCAGTACATTAATACTTATTTGTAACAATTTTTTTAATTTCTGTTTTGTATTTGTAGTTTTCGTTTAGTTAATGTTTATTTTATAGCTGCCAGGATTTTTCTTTGGAATTTCATTTAAACTAACAGCCGGACTATTTTTGTATGAAAGCAAATAATCTTAAAAATCTCCGAAAATCATTTTTAAGTGGTTCCAATCATATGATCATCAGTATTTTTCAAACAATTTTGAAAACCTACTAATTCCAGGGACTATTTTGCATATGGGATGCCAGTCTGATATTTTTAGGTAAAGATTCTTCAAAATATGATAATTTTAGGTCCGTTGAGCATCAATCATGGATATTAAAATCTCTCCAAATTTCTTCATATGCTGACTTCGTTGCACTTTGTCATTTCAAAACGTTTTGTAATTTAGTCAGCAACAACCAAACTGTACATGCAGTCTTCGAGGAATTAGCCGTCCTCCTATCAACCATCAAAGTTCGTTAGCTGTTATGCTTTTGAAATAATAATAAACACTTGATCTCTTTTTCCTTGTGTAATTATGTTATTATATGACCAGCCTTTTTGAGAATGGCCTGTGAAACAAACGAAATCACAATACACACTCAGCACTGCACACAACTTGCCACGATCGAGCTTTGTTTTTCAAAACTGTCACTATCAGGATTTCTAGCTTTGCGAAATGCAATTCCTTTGGTTGTCATGTCAGAATAATGGAAGCTCCCAATAAATGAAAGTGTCACAGCTACACTACAAACCAATCTGATCCGCCATTTTTGCTTCCATGGGTCGATTGAACATAGATGAGGCTCCCTCCATGCGACCCATGAGACCAAATTGGATTGGCTGAACTCATTAACTATTCATGAGCAGCCAAAGCGTAGTCAGGCCACACGGCCGAAGCGTAGACTGGCTGAACTTGGTCGATATCGCATTAAAATAGAGATTGAATCAAAGATCGTATACTTTCTGAAGCACATAAACAATAAATACAATCGAGATTCACATGATGTAAAAGCCTTTAACTACGAAGCATCAATAACTTTAAGAACAAATTCATGTCCTACGTAAATCTGTTAGCAAATACATTCCATAGAATAAACATATCTAACACACATATAACAACTTTAACAAAATCTGCCATAACAGAAGCACTTAGATCACATTACTATTCTTAATGGAAAACAAAAATACAAGATAGTTCTAAAGCAGCTACATATAAAACCTACAAAGACAGCAGGAAAACCTATCGTCACTCTTATTTAAGTCAATGTTCAAAGCAAAAATTTAACTATTCTGTAATATTGTTCTATTGCTGAAAAAAGAACGTTCAAACAGAACATTATTGATTGCGTGCAAGCAGAAATGCAATGGAATGTCACGAGAAGTGTTCAAAAGTCAAGTATTGACAAGAAAACATAGTAAATTAATGAATAATTGGAAATTCAAAGTTCTTTGGTGGATTTTGCCATGGCAGTTTGTTTTAGTTCTATACAATCTATACCCTGGTAACCAGTGCATTGACTAAGAAAATGATGAAACCCAGGGTGAACAATTAATTGACTGAATTGTATGGAGATTTCTTTTATATGACTTTTATTGAGAAGATCCTTAATTTTGCGATTTGTTGGGCATAACTCAGTAGTTATTCAGTTAATGTTGCCCAACACCACATCAAACTATTTATAAGGCAATAATTATGCCTCAGTAGAAATGTTGTTTTCTTATTCTATGTTTGCGATTTTTTACGAAAACCTTTGACTTTGGTCAGGCTTTGGTCATTCATCACGAGTTTGTGATTCGTTGACAAGAGATGGGAATCAACCTAGTTTAGGTAACTATCCAGGTAATTTAAATATCCAGATCGTCTCATATTACCGTTCTTATTATATATTATAGGGTATATACGGTATACACGGTAAATTTATTTAACGATACTACATGAGCACAATTTATATGCATTCTGTACTTTGTGTATTAACTAACAATAAAAAAAACTATAAGGAACGGAAGGAAAACAGCAGACAGGTTTTTGGCACTCTGAGGCCTTTATCATCAAATTTTGACCCCAGTGTCATTTTGTTGTTAAAATTAGATATCATGCATTTGTTTAAGAACATGCTGCATTTGATTGACAGTTAATTATTCGTTATTATACAAACAGGAAATTTTGAATGTTTATGTGTTTATCAAAGCCTGTCCTTCTTTTAATAACATATCACATTGTAATAATAGTTTAGTAATAGTAGACAAAAGTCAATTAGTTTCATAAAAATATGGAGCTTGAAAAAAGGTTCCTTGAGATGCCCATTTGATTTTCCACAATAATTCGCCCATTTACGATGGTAAATGTAGTTTAACGACCGTATTGAACGGTAAAACAACTTGTTTCCCTCGACGCTAGAGCCCCTCTCAGGTACCAGCTATTGGCCCCAACCCCTTTCTGTTTCCCAACGCTCCAGCGCAAAGCTAAGCAAGATGGCCTCTCTCGTGCAGAGACGATAGCAACTCTCGCCATATCGCTTTACAGCTATTTTCACACCCAAGGCAATGGAAACCCCAGGATTTTCATTGATTGACCTTGTGCTAATAAGCTGGTGGGTCCCTTGCTTCTTTCTGCTTAAAATATCCTTCAATGGGAACTAATTTACCCCCTCGACAAACAAAACCTGAATATAACATTCTCTTTGAGCAAATGCCTTTTTGCTTCTTTAACATTGCACTGCCAACTCAAAAACTAAAACTTGCAATAATTCCTTTAGAGATGGGCAATACCTCGTTTTCATTGAAATAGAAGGCGTGCATCTAACGATTTGGGGATGCACCCACTACTCTGCTGTCCCATTTGTTAAATATGTATTGCTTACCTCTCAAAAAATAGCCGGATCAGTTTTTCCACTGCAAGTTGCTACAGATTGTCAGTTTTCATAGCAAGTTGTCCCCTTGTAGTTTGTTGCAATGGTAGTGTATTGTCAATGATAAGATTAACTGGGATACATATATCGATATTTATTTATGTTACTTTATGGCAGATCTTTCTTTTACATTTACGTTTGAATTGCAGTTTTGCAATAAACCTTGTAATAAACCTTAGTTTCTCAGAGTAAAAACGTGTACTTCTTGTTAGCTTCACGTTGAAGTTTATTTATTACTTTTACAACGTTAACGAGCATACTCTAGATCTACTGCCCACAAAGATTTCGATGTCCATAACACTCCCGGGGTTAATCACAAGTTAAACAACTGAACAATGATCAACTGCGATCAAAATAACGAATGATATGAATATGAAACCAATTAACAATTTACCTTGTTCGACGAAATTAACTACCTGTCTTCAAACTTGAGCCGACACTAGTGTTGGGTCCTTGGATCGGCACCCTGTTCTTGAACTTCCAATGGAAACAAATGTACGATGGGTCTTCTTAAAATGAAAACGTTTCTGTTGGACTGTTCTAACATTTTTATTTTTGCTGATCTTACAACTCCATATATTTTCCAACTATCTTACCAAGTTCCCTGCCATTGAACCCCATCTCAGACCAAACCAAAATAACTTCCGTCCAAAGCGTTCTACAGCATCACATATTCTCACGCTAAATAGGCTACATGAAGGAGTAAAGTGAAATAATCTTGAAGAAGCTCTTATCCTCGTTGAATTTCGTAAGGCTTTCGTAAGGCATTCATAGAAAGAAAGAAGATTTGAAGAAGAAAGAAAAGAAGACAATGAAGACTTTCTTAGATGCAAAAGTCATTACACCTGATGGTGAGACTGAACAATTTGATATTGTTGCTGGAGTCCTACTAGAAGACACACTTGCTCCATACTTGTTTGCAATTGCGTTAGAATATACAATGAGATAGCAATCTAAGATCACAAAGAACGTCTATGTTTCATACTTATTTTAGCAGAACTTGAAAGTTACAATCACAGATAGTGATTTCGCCGATAACATTGCTCTAATCACTGAAGGGCTGAGACAGGCTCAATAACTACTTGCCTGAGTTGAAATGAAGGCTGCCAAGGTAGGATTGCACGCGAATGCAAAAATGACAGAAATGATGCTTTACAACCAAAGTGATAATGAAACCACACTAAAATATATATCTGGTAGCGCCATAAAGATAATGCAAAACTCCTGGGTGCAAAGAGCTCTAAAAAAGATACTGATGTAAGAAAGGCTCTCTCGTCTTTTAAGTGTGAAATGAAGATTGGATTCCTATAGATGGATGCGACGTACGCTGATCTTGTTACGTGCAGAAGAAGATTAGACGAACAGGGAGGCATGAAGCTGTGGTAAATAACTTTTTCCTTCCTATCAAACGTCTTCCAAAGAAACTTTCGAACGAGCATCATATACTTTTTCTACTTTTAGTAAACCATAGACAAAGCATGTAAATTTCCCAATAACCTCAATTTCTTCTTGTCGTTTTCACGAAAGCGAGGCAATATCACGGAAAAAGGCTCCAGAGTATAACATTTTGCTTTATAACATCGATTTTCGTAATCAGCAGCTCAAAATGAGCAAAAAACAATTATCTTAACCAGTTTTAATGAAAGTGATATTTTAGGCTGGATGGGGAGGAAACTCCTCGGCTAGATGGGGAGGAAAGGCTGGATGGGGAGGAAACTCCTCGTATAACAACAATTTTCGTAAGCAGCGCACAAAAAATTGTGCAAGAAAATTTGGTCTGGTAAAATCTCTCGAAAGGCGATGGCCCACAAGTTCTTCTCCGAAACGACCTCGAGAAAGTAGATCAGCTATATTTAACTGTCCTGGGAAAAATCTCCAATCCTTTATATCTGTTAAATCCCTGATTTATTTAACTCGATTAACCATATGTTACAAGGGGGGCGCTTCTAGAACCTCCTGTTGGTTTTTCTGAACTGTACTTTTACCAAACAATCATTGATTGAATATTCTGTTTCATGTGACTTGGCTGGACCGTCGAAAACAACTCTAAATTTTTTTTGTTATATCTTCTTTTATGACTCCATGATGGCTGAAAAATATAAATCTTCTTTATTTAATTCAACTTCTGGCCTATGTTCTATTATTCCTCCCTCGATTTGGGCGCAAAAATAGTCATATATTTTTTTTGCCAGTTCTTTCTTTATCTAACCTGGCTTTAAGTTGATGAACTCTTCTTGAACTCAACCCATTGTTTTCTAAATTAATTTTATTCTTCCAGGGAATGTAAATTTAATATCTGTTTTCTTTCTCTTTGAATTTAATATCTTGGAGAAATGATTCTTTTTCTGACAATAAATCTGTAATTCCAACTGACTCTGTTCTCCAAAACGTGTGTAAACTATCGTTTAACCCTGGCTACTTGTCCATAAAAAGTTAGGTTTGTTGTCATGATGTGACATTCTTTTGCAACCTTTGACTTTGCGGGACCTGACAGTTAACATCCAAATTTACTGCTTCTTGTTTCTTAATTCTCCACTAAATACCTTGTTAAAACTCTCCATACCTATGAGGATAAAAATTTCTTGTGTGTCATCACATACAAGATTTTGATCTGCAATTTTTCTGAGATGCTTTGTCTCTTTTTGCTGGCATAGATGAGCAAATCACTGGGAATGACAACGCTGATATTTGTTTTATTTCATTATTTTTTCCTTTGTGAAAAATCTCCACTCTATCACAGCTTTGTTTCTTGTAACCATTATTTCCAAATGTAGTTAAACTGTGATTTTCCTTTCTTATTGTCTTCAGAGGCAAACATTCTTTCAATGAATTTGTAATGTATGATCTTTGACGAAATATCAAAGTATGAATGATCTTTGACATTTCTTGACTTCATACCAATATCAAGAAATATTCTGACTAGGGTTTGTCTTTCCCAGTCATAATTATATGCCGCTGTTGTCGCTGTTTGCAAAAGAACAGTTGTCCCTTTGCCCTTGCTACTCGATGCTGAAGTTATGATTTGATTCTCATTTTGCGTATTTGTGCGTTCAACGATTTCAATTTGATTGCTGGGGCTGCGTGAAATCTGCCCATGACCTTTTTGAACTTGCGATTGTGTTCCACAGATTGATTGATGATGTCTCCGATCACAACTTCTACAATTTCTTTGTTGTTTACATTTCTTTGTTGTGCAAAAAAACACAATTAATTTTCTTTGAATTATTATTAATATTCTGTTGTTTGTGATTTGCAACCAATGATGTTGCTGCGTGCTTTTCTCTGTATCTAGTTTCTGTAATGAATGTGTTTCGTTTTTCGACATTTAACGGTTTTGATCTTCATAGTATCACTCGCTTCTCTCGCGTCGACTTTTCTACGAATAGTTTATAATATTTCCTCCATTTCCAAAACACTCCAGGAAGTTTCTCTGGCTATTTTAAGTTGAATTGTAAAAACGGGTAGGTCTTGATAGCTTCACGTGTAAGTTTTTATTTATTACTTATACAACGTTAACTAGCATACTCTAAATCTACTGACCGCAATTATTACGATGTTGATAACAATCGCTCACTGAACTGACATGTCGCTATATACAGAGACTGGTTTCCGAACAGTTGCTGAAACCGGATAAATTCTTTAGCCTCGTTTTCAAAAATGCTTCAAAGTTGTATGATCGTAATATTATTTAATTTAATTCAGCCTTGGCCTTGGCGCGAGTATTGTATTTTAAAGTTGACCTTCTTTTAATTTACGATTCCGTTGATCGATATTCAAGACTTTTTGAGTCTCCAGCGTCATGTTAAGGTCCCTTAGGGTTTCATCTTTTCAAATGTAAATCAAATCTATCAAAATCGAATACTGAAGTGAAGACAACACAGTTCTGTGCTGTTTGTTTAGAATCTTAAGTCTTCTTGATATGCTAAAAACTCCTGCCTCGATTCTTTCGGACAGAAAAACAAAGCAGTCCATCTTGATATGCTTTGTAGGAGCAAATACAAATACAACTTTCACATGGAAAACGTCACGGTGAACGACTGCGTGGAAACCTTTAAACTTTATGTCATGTTTCTTCTCAAGAGCTCCGACGACGGGATCAGCCATTTTTCAAATAATGAGCAAGGATAAAGCCAGCGTCACAAAATTCAAAGACAATTTAACTCCAATAGATTTCATTGGCAAATAAAACGATTGGTGTTCTTATTTTCTGACCTGCCCAACTGTGATTGGGACGCTGAGACCTCAGATCCTTGTCTGATTTTTGAAGCGGTTATGAAACTAGTCCCTCATCGAAGCTAGCCAGAAACAACAACAACAATAGCAAAAATAAGGTGATTGTGTAGCCAGTCAAGACGAAGCGTACAAGTCTATTTCGTTCACATTTTCCCGAGGTCGCTACTCCGCAGGGTATTTTCTTGCGCGGTGACATATTTTTTTTTATTGATTAACGAAAGTCTAAGGCAACCCTGAATGAAATTTATAAACTTAATGTCCGACCACATCTTGACTAAGATGATGTTATTTATCATGTCCTTAATATCATTTTATATTTTGTTTATTACTATATTATACCAAACAAGATGATGGAAAAGTTAGAATCCATTCAGTACTCTGCCGCACAAGCAGTTACTGGTGGCTGGAAAGGTAGATCCCGCAAGAAACATTATCACGAGCTTGGATAGGAATCCTTTAACTCACATAGATAGGCAAGGCCCCTCGTCCTGTTCTCTGAGATGATAAATAATCTGATTCCTAATTATACAAGACTTCATATTCTGACATTAAGTGAACCGACGTACAGACTACGCAGACGTAGGTCCGTTGGGATGATAAATGGAAGAGCAGAGAGTTTTATATCAAGTTTTTCTCCCCATTGCTTAGCTGAGTGGGATAAACTTGATCCTAAAATTAGATTTTCCGCGTTTGTAAGTATCTTCAAAAATAAACTACTGTCAATCATCCGTCCATCCTCTAAACCAATTTATGGTATTTGTGATCCAAAAAATCTAGCTATACTAACCCAACTTCGCGTTGGATTAAGTATGCTGAACCTTCATAAATTTAGACACAATTTCAGAGATACTGTAAACATATCATGCCCTATTGATGATATTATCTAGGATAAAGAGGATTCTTTTCTGCTGCCAGGCTTACGATGTTCAAAGATGTATTCTTTTCAGCAGTGCAAATGGCATCCTTAGATCCCACGGTATCCTGTACCTTTTAATTGGTAAACTCATTGAAATTATATTATACGGCCTTGAAAAATTGTCATTCACTTCAAAGACAAATATTCTCAGAGCCACATTAAATTTTATACACATTTCGGACTTTTTTCAATAATCCAAAAATTTATACGATATTCGTAAAAGTTTTCCTTTCCTCTTACATGCAACATTACTGGTAAGTGTTTCTATTTATTTGCTGTCTGTACAGTTGTAAATATGTAGTGTTCATTCAGTTCATTAATGCTGAATTGGTCAATTTGGTATGGCAGCATAGTGTTGTTTCTTCTCAACGCAATTCATTGAAGTTGTTGAATCAGTTTCTGATCCATTCATCGTTGTTTCTTCCTTTGTATTCATTTCTTGCTCTTGATTTTGTGATTGACCTTGTCGATTATTTTCCATCTTTCTTACGTTTAAATTATGTTGCCAGAGTTTCCACTCGCTGCGTTTGCATTTCTAGATGTTCCTTCATTCGTATTTCGCACATTGATGACATGCATTGCCTCCAGAGAAGTAGGAAGTATTTGAATAGTAGAAGGGGGGCACAATGTTTGAAGGGCACTTTGATCACACCCAGTTCCTTTATGACCACGCCCTAAACACCGCTCCCCCATTTCTGCTTGTAGGGATGATCTTTGCATGAGCATATGGTTAAATCAAACATTGCAACATTAAAATAATATAACAAATATAACATAAATATCCTAATATAACAAATTTATAATCAAATTGAAATGACCCTTTCGTGATAGTTTAATACCTAGATTCTAAAATATATAATATTCAGTACATAATGACATCAATAAACTGCTTAAAGGTCATCAAATAATTAACTGAAGCTAGCTAATAGCTCGAGCTAAATACAAGCTAGCTAATCCTAAAAATTGTTGCTTTATATTAACCAATTTTGCCCTAAATATTCCCTTTAAAAGAAATTTAAATTGCTCTTCAGATATAGATTGGTGAAAACCTATAAAAGTATTTATAAAATTTACATCTGCTATCTCTACTGCACGCTGTTTTAAACATTCGAATTTATATCCCCTTGTTAGGGTTCTTTCTCGATATAATCATGATGTAATACTGCCTGCTATCTCCAATCAGCGGTGTCACCAGCCCTAAAAACATGGGCGAAAAATTACTGACGGGGGTCTGGGGGTGTTACCGCAGAAAAATGTTGTATAACCACGCCCTTAGACTCTCGGAAAAGGCTGGAAACAGCCTTTTTGGCATTTTAATATGTCATGAAGTTTT
>JAYJMH010020361.1:0-19780 GCA_036873815.1 Phacellophora camtschatica
TGCAAAACACAAAAAAATTTCTGCTGCACTCAAAAACTTTCTGGGACCATTGGTGCTGTGGTCCGCTACTTTTTCCACCCCTGCATTATATCTGCCTTTTTCTCATTTGATTGCAAGCGAAATCTAACTTAACAATGGCAGTCTTATTTCATGGTGAATTGTTTATTTTGTCCCCTAGTAATCTCGTGTTATAATCACAAAGCAGCTCGAAAATTTAATTTGTCCTAGGCGTTAGTCCTAGACGATCAAAATTTCCTACAAAAATTTATCCGAAACTTTAATTGTCAGTAACCACCATAGCAGTGTCCAAAAGTTTTTTTTGGGGCATACTTCTCTTCAAAACGTATCTGTATCAAGCGCTATAAAGTTGCATTTTGGCATAAAATTATGCTCTATTAGCCAATGCATTTTGAAATTTATTTTTGAACTTAGATCTTGTTTAGACTGTTGATAAACGAAAGCGTCACTTAAAGTGTGGTGACATTCAATAAAGCTGTATGTCATACTCCTCAACAGCAATTCAATTGACAGAATCTTGTTCAAAAAAGTTATTTTGGGAACGACACTGAGCACCCATATAGCGATGACATATAATGAACCACATTTTAAGCGATAGGTGCGGCGTGATTCTTTTCGTTTGCGTTCATAAGCTGATCTAGCACGTAAATTAGAATTCTTGCAGTAGTTACCGTATTTCCTCTTATAAATGCTGCCCTCTGATAAACGCCGCCCTCTGTTACACGCTGCACCTCCAGCTGAACATTTGTAATAAACGCAGCCCTATAATAAACGCCGCCCTCTAATAAATGCCGCATCTTGAAAAGCGGCGTTTATTAGAAAAAAGGCGTAAATTTTCATTTATTATGATTAAATATGTTACGTTTTTTTGGGAAAGGAAAACATTGTTGAAAGTCTGTTTTATCTCATTTCTCATTTTGTATTAAACACCGCCTTCTATTAAACGCCGCACCAAGAAGTTGGATTTTGTAATTAACGCCGCGGCGTTTATTAGAGGAAATACGGTAATCGTATTTTTTGTTTGTTTGAACAGAGGAACGCATCTAACCAGATGCACCTGAGGCTGTTTTGAATTGAGCCATCATCCTGCCCGTCGGACAGATGACTAGTTCAAACAGAACTGAAAAAAGTTCATCATTGGTAATGAAAAAATTGTTACTTTCGATAGTAACTAATGATCTGAGCTAAAATTTATTTCATCATTCCTGTACGGTATGAAATCTGTCGGACGGGCGAAATTACATAAATTTCACGTTTTGGTGAAAGAACATAGCAACTGATATCATTTCCACAGCCTTGAATGGAACAACGGAGTTTGGGAAATTCATTGTACACTTCCCAAATAAAGGGGCGTTTTACTCTTAAAAATCTCGTTCATCTTTCCAAAAAATGCTTTGTTTTCTCTTGAACATCTCTAAAAGCCATTTTGTTTTCAAGACTCTTGTCCGCTTCTGGAGAAAATGAAGAGCTGTGAAGTGTCCCCTTGTTCCCAGTAGTCAAGAACGCAGTGAAAATTTGCCATTATCTCCCCAAGGTTAGTTAGAGTTACTGTGGGTGCAGGGGACCCATTGTTCAGGTTTTTAGAATCTGGCTTCTTTTTTATGGTTTGTGTTGCACCTTATTTGTATGTGAACTGTTGTTAAAGCCTACGTGAACGTTGTTAAAGATAAAGCCTAGCAAAACGTTAGAAAATTTACATACCTTGATTGCTTTCTCTTGAGGACATAAAACAGTACGATATAAGCAATCAGGATTTATAAAATCTTTTCGTGCAATCACCTTTACTCCCATCAAATTTACGGATTCAAAGTCATGTTTCTTTTGCTCCAATCCAATTAAGAGCATTACTGCGTAATGATTTTGCAGGAAAATCATTTTGGTTATCATCTCATAAAAGATGAGGCTGTGGTGAAAACCGAGAAGGAATTTTGCACGTTTTGTTGATTCACATGCTGTGTTTACACTTTCGGAGCAAATCACGGAATATTGTCACGAAAGGAAATGCTTCTAATGCTAGATATTTTGCATATCCTTTAAGGTGAATTGCCAAATCTTCCATGCGATCATATTTCTCAGGTTTTGCAAGAAATGTTGCCCGATACTTTTTGGCGGAAAAATCAGGTTTCAAATTTAGATTTCCCATTGTCCATGCTTGTCTTGAAATTCCGGAAAATACAGTTGTCAACGTGAACATATTCAACATAAATAGATGTGTGGAAAGGCAGTTTGTGAAACACGAAATCACGAAACCACGAAACGAAATCATGAATGAAACTCGTGAAACTACGAACAAAATGGCAAAATAATGTTGACTTGGGGCTTTATTTGTTACACAATAGCGTAGTATATGAGCAACAATTGAGATTTTCGTAGCTTTTCGTGAAAAAAAAAACAAATAACATTTTCCAAGAAGTCGAAGTCAAAGTCGAAGTAAAATTTGTTAGTGGGACATACACACACACTTACCCATGTATTAGGGTGTCCCGGGTTTTTCTTCAGCTTAGTTTCGTTTATATTCACGAGAAATATGGCAATAAACGTTCAAATTTCGGAAATATAAAGTTGGAAAGTTGTCTACTCATGGCAATATTTGAATTTTAGTAATGCCGCTGCCAACCTTAACCTGGATTTGTATTAGGTCCACGCAACCTTAACCTGGCAGAGTTAACATTTTTGCGCAACCTTAACTTGGATTTGTATTAGGTCCAGGAGTACAGTAGAGTACAGTAGATCTCTGCTACTTAGAAACTAGATATTTGGCCTTAGCCTCATTGTTTATCAATCATTATATTGTTCTTCCATTGACCTCCAAAAGATTTTGTGCCTCAGTTTCTTAATTTGCACTTCCTTATTAGTTAGGATCTACTGGATGTCATGATTTAATCAACCATAAAAAAGAAAGTAGATTTGCTAAATTATCAAAATATTCGAAACAACTGCTCTGGAATCGTATCGCAAGTTTTTGTAAGATGTCCTCTTGTCCAAGTCATACCTTTTTCTACTGTTCCATTGCTTTCAGGCAACAATTAAATGATCTAACAAGTTGCAGGCTCCTTTGCTGTAAACACAAAATTTCAAATGTAGTTAGGTTGGAAAGACCACAAAAGGCTCATCCACCATTGCTCTGTAAACCCTTTTCGTAAGTCTTTCTTGGGTCTTCCGGTAAAGGAAACAGTTTTTTCCGTAAGCAAACAAAAGGAACTGCAAAAGAGAGGGGCGAGCTGTTTCCTTCGTTTATCTCATTTGTTCTTTCTTTTATCTAGTTTTAGATAACAACAGAAGATACTTTCACCATTCCATTTAATCTAATGGATAATAATCTTCTACATTTTGAAGGCGTTTTTGTTTGCACGTGAAGCTAAATATTGTATTCAAACCATGGGTATTGTGGACACGATTTGTATAGGCTTAATTTAATAAATGTCTTTAGTTGCCTTGTTTGTCTCCTTATTTCGTCAGTATATGTCCTCTTCTGGTTCGCTGTCTGTGGTTTTGCTTGTCATTTGTTGTGGCGATGACCTATGACGTAAGACCTATGAATCAGACTCACAACAGATTTCTACTGTGTTTAAATTTAAGTTTACTGTGCGAAATCAGTTTTCTTGGCATTCATTGCAAATTTAGCATCGTTCCGTTTTTGGACCAGTTCTGGTTGCTCACACGGGAACGCAAGGGAACGTAACTTCCTTTTCCATATTTCGGATCACTTTTCTATCGTTCTGCTTTTTGAATATGGGCTCTTTCTTTTGAATAAAGTCTGACTGTTGCCATTATTCCTCAAATTTTACCATTGTTACAAATAGTTTTCATCAATATCACTCTCATATCACATTTGACAATACGTTGTTTGTGAACTAAATTTTTTTATTATAACTCATTTCCTTTCACAAATTTACCAAATATGGGCTCCTCGTGGCCATGTGTCACTGACCTCTGACCCTCTGACCTCTTTGACCTTCGTTTCTTCAAACCTGATTCAGATTGACAACTGGTTATTGGAAGAAACGGTTCAATCAGTCTTTGTCTATTTTTTGGTTCCGAAATTTTTCACGTTTTTCGGAAGTAATTTTTCACAACAACTTTAATTTATAGAGCCCTATAGTAACTGCTTGAGACTACCACCAGTCTCACTTTCGTTCTTTGTCGGTCACGCTTTGCATACGTCTCCGACGGAAATTTGTGTTAAAGAGAATTACCGGGTAATCTTTTTTTTCTCCCAACAAGCTCATGTCTCAAAAATGGACTTCTTTTGGCACAGTTTTTATTCGTTTTATTGCAAATCACAGAAAAATATTGGGCCAACAATACATTAACTTACTTAGCAATTTGTTTTGGCAAATTTACTTTTGGATAGGGCATCAATATTTTCGGCAATTTTTGCATCTTTCCGTAATGCAGCTGAACGTGTATTTTTGTTCTTATTCGAAGTTACTCGCAGTTGATATTTAAAAAGAGACTTGTGCGATGGTTTTAGCGGCATCTTTTTTCAAGGGTTTTGCGTTGCATTCTTATAGCCTTATGTTCTTATGTTCAATTTAGTATATCATATTTAAAATTCGTATCATAATTAAAGTTGTTACAATGTACAATATAAACCTCCCAGGGAAAATGGAGAATGAATGACCCAGAGTTACAAAAATAGTTACAAATATATGACACAGTAGCTGAATGAGTGATGTTCAATTCTTGCTGATGTGTCTTAAAGAGTTTGTTCAACTAAGTATTTGGAAAGAGGATTTCCAATCATAAAAGGATGTTTATTCCATAGTTTTCCAATCATAGCAGGAAGTTTATTCCATAGTTAAGCTCCAATGTAGCAAACAGACTTTAAACCATATTTAAGAATGTTGAAGAATAATGTTGAAGAAGAATTTTAATGAAGAATGAACAGACAGTGCCGCCGAGAGGCGATACGGGCCCCGGGGCAGGGTTCGTGAAATGGACCCTGGAGCGGGAGAAGCCCTGAATTTGTTTAGGACCACGCCCTTTTTTCTTCTTAAAAACGACCCTATTGGGGGAACGCCCTTCTCTAATTTGTGGAATTCTAGTCGAAATTATGAAATTCTAGTCTACCAGTCCTCTTCTATTCTAGTCTTCCAGAAAACAGTTTTGAACAGAAGGACAAATATTCCACTATTGATCATATATAGTTACCATAAAATAAACCTTACTCATTTTATTGTCATTCATTACAAAGAAGTTTAATCGTTTAGTTAATTTTCACTTCTACTTTATTAAAAAGAAATTCGATAAATGTTCAAATAAAGCTTTGCGGGCCTTTTTTAGTGCAAATGCCTTAATGACATCACTAAAGTCAACTTTCTTCGCAAAATCGCTTTCTATGCTCAACACGGCCTCTCCACACATTCAGCTTTTCCTGGGCCATGGTACTTCGCAAGAAGCTTTTAATCAATTTTAGCTTGCTGTAAGATCTTTCTGCCGAAGCTACTGTAACAGGCATTGTACAGAAGATCCTCAAAGCAACAGATACATTTTCGAAAATTTCATCCAGTTTGAATATTGTTATAGGAATAAAGCGAACATATTTTCTATAATTTGTCGGACCCTTGTCGGAGCCATAATAGGTTTTCAAAAAAAATTAATCCCTACAATTTTAACTACTAGCCCCGGGGAAATGTTTTGTTAACGGACTCGCATTCGAAGGTTAACTACTTTAGTTGGAAGATTTCTGATAAGTTTAAGTCCTTTAACGAAAGGAAGAGAGCTAGGCACAGGAAGAATTGGATTGAGGCGGCTACCCCCCCCCCCCCCTCATATCATCTGGCTACCCCCTCCCCTCTCGCATCTTTATCTTCAATTTGAAGATTGGTTCAGTATACGAGGTGAATGTTTGCCCCACGGGGCAGAGCTAATGGGCAGAGGGGACCACCGCCACAAACGCTTTTTAGTTTAATTAGTTAGCCATTTTGTTACTGTTTTTGCAAACAAATCGGCAAGAACTCTCCCTGAAAAACGTTCTTGTTCACCCCCCAATCCTCCCGAGCTCCGACCCTGTTTTCCACCATATAGTTTGCCCCTATATCGTAAAAAGGGAAATTGATTAAGCATTATAAATACAGTTGAGTACATCAGAGGGACTAACTTTGAAGAAGAAGGGCATTCCTAACACAACTTGCTAAAATCTTCATCCAAGAGAAATACCAAATTTAACTCTCTTTTACTAATATTGTCAGGAGGGATTTTTGAAAAGGAAGAACGGAAAATAATATAATTACAGTATACTCTCGGTAACTGGAACACCTCCATCTGGAATTTTTTCTTTTTCCCCTTTATTCTTGTCTATATATTTAATACTACGACTAAGTCAAACATTCAGTAAGTCGAATTAATGCTCTTAGCCCCTTAGAGGTTCGAGTTATCGGGAGTATACTGTAGTTTTACAAATATTCAATAATAACCTGTTAGCATCAAAGCGGTAGGAATTTAATTTTTTAGATAAATAGGTAAAGTCATTGATAAGAACATGAAAGTGCAGAGACGTCCAAAACAGAACTTTGAAGCACACCTTGTGTTTATATGGAAAACGTTTTATCCCGTTCAATTGAGACCCAGCTCTCAGCTTGCTGGATCTCACCTAAGTGGGATGAAATATTCCCATATAAAAAAACAAAAACGGCTGGCAGGTGAGATGAAATTGACAGTTGCACACAAGCGCCAGAGACAAAGACAGTAGGATGAGTACTCAAGTATGCTCGCGTCTGACTCTGGAAGGAGGAGGGATGATATTTTTCTTAGCTTATGGGCTGGAAGGAGGGATGACTTCAGGAGGAATTTTCAGGATCTGAAACAAACATTTGATATTGTAATGTTGCTCCACGATGACGCTGCTGCATCGCATCTTCCATTTTCAATAGATTTTTGTGGCGAAATGTCAAATAATGTGTAGAGCCTGAAACAGTTGATATTGTACATCGACTGCATTACGATGTCATCACATCGTCTTTATCTAGGAAATTGGTGTGGTTAAGAGTTAGGAAGAACCATGATGAACTGATATTGCTAACACTGTGTAGTGGCTGCATTTCAAAATCACCCAATTTTCTATTTACAGGAAATTAACGTAAGTAAGTGTCAGGGATTTGTTAGGAACTGAAGCAATTAATATTCCACAGTGGCTGCATGATGATGCCACTACATCGCATCTCCCATTTCCAATAGATTATTGTGGCAAAATGTCAGAAAATTTGCTGAACCTAAAACATTTATCATTGTACATAGACTGCATTACGATGCCACCACGTCGTCTATATCTAGGAAATTGGTGTGGTTGAGAGTTAGAAGGAATTATAAAGAACTGATATTGTTAACATTATGTAGTGGCTGAAGTGCGAAGTCACCTCGTTTTCCATTTCCAGGAAATTAACGTAGCTATGTACTAAAATTGTTTAGAACCGAAACGGTTAATATTGTATAGTGGCTGCATTGTAATGTCACTGCATTTTTATTTCCAAGAAATTAATGTGACTAAGTGTCAGGGGTTTGTTAAGAACTGATGCAGTTAATATTTAACAGTGGCTCCATTACGATGTCACCCCATTGTCTGTTTATAGAAAATTAGTGCTGGCCGTGTTGCTATGTGTCAGGAATTCGTTGAGAACTGAAACTGTTAATATTATAGAGCAATTGCGTTATGATGTCACTTCATCTTCTATATCCAGGAAATTGGTGTTGCTAAGCACGAGGAGGGATTGTTAAAACTGAAACTGTTAATATTGCACAGCGGCTACATTACTATTTCACTACTTTTTCTAATTAATGTTGTTGTGTCAGGAATTATTTTGGACTCGAAACTGTTAATACTATACTGCAGCTACATTACAATGTCATCACATCTTCTAGAACATGTAAAAGTTGTCTTTGCCAAAGTATCTAGAGCCATTGGATTCTTAAAAAATGCTAAGGAATCCCTCCCATTGGATACCTTATCGACTCTTTACGCAAGTATAGTAGAGCCTCACTTTTGGTACCACTGAAATTGGGAAACTGGGGTTGTTGGGGAACCACTGAAATAAATCAGTTGCAAAAACTTCAAAATAGAGCTGCAGGAATTGTAACTAACAGCAGCTTTGATGCCCCATGCAGACCACTTATTGAAAGGCTTGGATGGAAGACCATCGATGAACTTATTAGCTCTGAAACTATAACAATGGTTTTCAAATCCCTTTACGAGCTGGCTCCACAATATCTTTGTAATTAATTTGTCCAATAACTTTGTGAAAAGAATGTTTTACTGGCCCTATTATCCTTTTGAATTAACCATTCCACCAGGAGATTTTGCTAAAATTTAACGGTTGCTTTGTAGTATCTCTTGCCAAATAATTTGTGAATTTCTCTTCGCTTCTTATTATTTTCAGCTTCTCCACTTTTGAAACAAATATTTTGGCTCATGTGCTGAAGAAACCTTGACTTCGCCTGAAGAAGTCTCACTTTTTATCATCACACTTTCTTTCTTGTCTTCTCTATTCTCTGTGTGAGACTTTTGGTAAATAAAAAGTGAGACTTTTGGCAAGTTGAAAGTGGGATTTTTGGCAAATCAAAAGTGGAACTTTTAGAAAGTTAAAAGTGGGACTTTTGGCAAGTCAAAAATGAGACTTTTATCGAGTCAAAAGTCTCACTTTTTATGAAGAAAGTTGTTAACTTGCTGCAGTTGTTGGGACAACTCAAACAAGACAGGAGACAAACAGTTTTTTTTTGTGTGTCTTGTTTTGCACATTCCGTTTTGTCTCTTTTACTCGTATCTGCCAAGAGATTTGTCCCTCGCTAATGTCGCTGGTTTGTTACTGAGCATGTTCCAGATCAGATTTCGTGTGGGCGAGTGGGCTGTTTTCAGAAAATTATTTAAGAATGCTGCACTCCTGCTTTATCTGTGTTGGCAGAAGCGTCAAGGAACTATCTTTATCTATCTTGGTTGACTCTGCCAATTCTTGAATGATAATTTTATGTGAGAGATAGAATATAATATTTTTGGCTCTTTGTCTACCTTTTAAACAATGCTTTTTCTGTCTGGTCCTGAATTATCCTGAATTATCTAGTAGAATATCTTAAATTATCTTTATTTTGAGGTTTGGTTCTCTTTCTAATCTGTTAATTAGCTTTTCTAGGTGAGCTAAACTTCCTGATTTATTTTCTACTAAAATTGAACAGTCACCTTTTCATAAGGAACGTGTTTCGAAGCACTCCTTTTGTTTTTACCTCAGTATCTCGAGAAACGCATTGAACACAGACTGATTTCCCACCTCGCTCTCTTATAAACTCTTAAATGCTAAACCTGCCAAGCTTGGCATAATCTTGTCTTGACCTTCCATTAAATAACATTTCTTCTCTCTATACTTTGCTGAAAGACATCTAACTGGAAATTCCCTCCCAAATGTTTTTATTTTTACGCTATGAATATCAACACTCTTGTTTGTGGAAGCCATCTATTTGATGATACTTCTCGTTGGCTGGTTTGATCTTTATAATATCATCTACCTTGGATGATACGTACGAGCTATCAGCTCCCTTAAGAATCTTTGGTTTTCATCTGATTTTGTTTCACAACAGTGCCGTCAACGTCGAAACTACTGGAGATTGGTAGGGCCTATTGTTCACATGTCGAATTGTAATGAATTACTAATGCTGTTAAAATCATGGAGGAGGTGCTGAACTGAAGCAGTGTCGTATAACGAAAACATATATTTTGTGGCCCTCAAAATAGTAAGTGGAAAGGATAATGAAAGTACCCAACTAGGGAGTCTGAATATAGTTTATAAGCCAAATAGAGCTACTAACAATATAGTCAATAAGTCAAATTTATTTTGAAGAATTTGACCTAGTACTGAAAGTTACTTAATATTATCGCTATTTTATTACTCCAGTAAACCGAATACGAGAAAAAATGAAATTTCCTGCCCTAAAAAAAACGTTTCTTAAATAATTTTGTTCCAGTATACTTGAGGTTTCTCATATGGTAACGCTTTTTGCTCGTATGGTAAATGCTAACGCTTTTTGCTGATCTATATTGCATAGGACGAAAATTCTTTCGGCCACTGGATCTACTATTCCTTTTTTCTCTGTGGCAAACATTGCATGGTTTGGCTTCTCATCACAAGACGTCTTATTGTTGTGTCTGAACTTGTGGTTCATATGCGATGACTTTTAAACTGTTGATTTTAGGTTCAGTTTATTTCTCAATAACTAGTATGTAAGTGTTGCCCCCCTTCGCTTATGCAGTTTTCGTGCGACTAAAAGTTAGTTTGGTGTAGCTTCTGGTTTTAAGGAAGGTCTTCCTGACGATTTCGACAAATGTAATAACATAGTTTTACTTTGGTGTCTCTTTTTCTTTAAATGATCTTATTATCGACCAATTATATTAGTACCTGGGTGAAATTAGCTTTCTTCTCGCGAAAATTCAGTTTCATGTTTCTACGTTCTGTTATGACTTTATACCCGATGATCTAAAAAAAGTTCCGATGTTTGAAAAATCACCAAAAATTCGAGTGTGTTACCAATCAAGCTTATTGTTGCGTTGCGATGTGGAAGTCAATGGGCTAAATTTATTATAACGATGTCAATTTAATTTTTATGGTTCAAAAGTTAACTGGTTTTTATGCATGGTATTAATTGTTATGATAAATAAATTAATCATGTTGTTGCAAGTTGCCATCACTTTATTGTGTCTAAAATTTTATAAATATGATGGATAAATATCAGGTGCTGCATTAGATGCTTTAAAAGATATTTTTTAATTTAAATTACAAATGTTTCGAAAAGTATAGCTCAAAATCTGGATTTCTACCTAAGATCGTTTGGAGATCATTTCTACCTAATTTATCAAAATAAAGGCAGTTTCTAAAATTTACTTCGTACTTCTCACGGTTAACAGAAAAACAGAAATTTTGAAATTCGTACAACTTTTCAAACTTCAAAATATTTATTTAGGTCACCCAATAAACACAAATTACTGGTATTTAAATGTTGCTAAATGCATCTATACTGCTGTTGTTTATATTAGCCTGAAAAGCATTATGGTCATATAGACATCATACACCCAAAATCGAAAGTATTGGATTGGATAGAGTACTTCGGGGCTCTTATCTGGATCCTTTAATTTTTCAATTTTTGATTTCCTCTACTTATTGCTTGAATAAAATTGATGTGATGTTGCTGATTCTGATACTACTACCATTCAACGTTGTTACAATGTTGTTAAAGTGTTGTTACAATGTTGCTACAATGTTGTTACAATGTGGTTACAGTGTTGTTACAATGTTGTTACAGTGTTGTTACAATGTTGTTACAATGCTGTTACAATGCTGTTGCAATGTTCATACAACGTTGTTACAGTGTTGTTACAATGTTGTTACATTGTTTCAATGAAATCAATTCTGCCTACGTGTGTCCCTAAAAATACTACACGTTTGCAAAGCTGCTGTGGTTGAGCTTAGTTTTTCCTATCTTTGTTGCTACTTGTGTGTTGCTACATGAGTGTGAAGAGGCTTCAACTTAAAAGTGGATGCCTTGCTTGGCAAATCAAATTTTATGTTTCAGCAAAACAAAAAGGTTTTTATGACGAATAACCACGGGCCTAAGGAAAAGTGAAGATCAGTTTTACTTATTTCAATTTTATAATTTTGCCACTTATGAAGGGCCAGGCCCTATACGTTTAGTAAATTTGTATTCATGGCTATTATTGTTTTCACATTTTCAAATAAAATATTTTTGCTTATGCTATCCCCACGCGACACCTACAATTGATTGCATCAATTTTACTTCTTTGTCATTTTTCTTGCTCTACCTGTCTTACATTCCGTGTTTTGATTTGTACAGTTACAGGGGAACGAGGGGACAAAATAAAAACAAATGTAAGACAAGTGGAATTAGAGAAATCGAAACGGAAATCAAATGAAAACTTTATTTTTCCTAAAGTCCGTGCATAAACTTCAAAATCACATGACATTGCAGATGAATTACTGAATTGATTTTTTAAACTTTTAGCTGAATTTATATAAGGTCAACACTGACGCATTGGTTTGTCACGTTTCGAATCAACCATCGCAAAGAAATTAGATTTACTCAATGATCCAAAAATTCGATATATCTTTCTTTAGATATCTTTAATGACCTACTCAGACACGACCTTTTTTCTGTCGTTTCCATGGTGCCACATTGATTTTTATTAAATTGTGTGTTGCCAATAATTGAATAATTGATAAATATTGTCCAAATGTTAACTTTTAGGCCTTGCCATAAACAACCACTTTTGAGAAGTATGTTGGAAAGACCATCCTCTTGTTTCGGGGAAACCCTGACTGTTTTTATTGTTTGGCATAACTCAGCAATTATTCTGTTGATTTTGCCAACCATTTCAAACCCTGCTATGATTGTAATTTATCAAAACTATGAGATATTTCATTTTTTGTCATTAGATTTTGCTTACTAAGTTTGGTCTGAGAACTAATTTTCACCTTTCCACATACATTTTTGTCAAAATTACAGTGATGTAAAGATTTGGAAATGATTTTAGGACAAAAAATATTTTACCAAACCCTTATAAACTTAAAAGATTTGTATTGCTGCAACGTTGACAGTATGCATGGGCATTAAGAAACGTGAGTTGTCGTGAGTTATCCGAGTGTCCCTGTTCCCGTGAGCGTCCCCACACATACTCATCACGGGTACAGGGACACGTTTATGCATCACGGGTAAAGGGACACTGGGAAGAATAACAACTCACGTTTCTTAATGCCCATAATGTAGAAATGCAAAAACGTATTCCCCCGCTAAACTTTGTATGCTAAATCAAATTCAAGAATAAAAAATGTAATAAATCAAAATTTGATAAATTTTCATTTTGGCAGCTATATCTCGGAAAGGTGTTATCGAGATGATATATTTTTACATAAATTTAGAGTGATGAATAAGGAAAAATGAATACATGATGAATACTTCTACTTGATTGCTCTAAAACACCACGATAGAGGTTCGTATAGAGGGGGGGGGGGGGTCGCGCTCCCTTGTTCCATAGAAGATTTCTTGATTATTCCCATGTTCCCTCGAAGATTTTCTCTGAATTTTTCTTTTTAATTGTTCCCTTGTTCCTCTAAGAAACATTTATTTGTTTCCTGTTGCCCCAGTCATTTTTTGTATTTCTCCTTGTTCTCCAGAACCCCTAAACGGCCCTCGTGATGGAAGCACTTACAAATAACTCGTTTGTAAACGTGGATACGTCACATCTGGTGGTAGGTGCTTATGACCACTCCTGTAAATTTTTGGATAAATTCAGTAATTTAATGATAAAGCCGAGCCCAGACAGGATTTAGTTTTGACTCTAAATTTGCGGACTTCTTACATACGAAAATTTTATTCATTGGTTTATATCAAGTACCCTTCCAACATAATCTATTGTCTTTGAGTCCAACTTGAAACTTCTTATTTGGCTGTCAAAAATATTTGCGACCACTTGTAGAGAATATTTTCTTCTAAGCAATATGTGACTAGAAATACTGACATTTTTAGTGTGGCTGCTTCCAGTTGCCATTTTGTATTTCAATGGACAAAATTAGTTTAATATGACGTCACAGCATCCACCGTCCCCAGGCAAGGCTACCATTATGGAAATTTATAAATATTTTTAGATATTGCATTGGATAGACTCTGGAAAAAAAAGTTGATCGGAAATATATTTTTGCATTTCTATCTCCCTTCTATCTACGTTTTTGTCTAAATTATAGTGATGTAAAGATTTGAGATTTGTAAGAACGTTTTCCGTGACCCATACAAAAATTCATTGGGTCAAATCCCTTATAAACTCAAAATGTTTGATTTCACCACACCCTCCACAGCTCATAGTGGCGGTTATCAGGTCTGGCAAAGAGCGAATCGAGACTACAGTATCAGTTCTATAGGCATTCGGTCATCGAACGCAATGAATCATGGGAATAATTTCCTGCCATCATCTTTTGCGGAATTGTCTACTATAATACCACAGTGACAGATGTAAACGATAAGCAAAGCTAATTCAATAATTTAACGTATATCTCGGATTTAATGTGGAAAATATTCTTGCTTGACAGCCTTTAGAAAACATAGCTGGGGATATAAGAAAGGCTGTGTAGTTGTGACTAATTAAATAGGATTGGATCTAAGAAAATGTTTTTTCATTCATTCATTCATTCATTCATTCATTCAATCATTAATTGCTTTATTTACAATAGATTAAAAATTATTAATATTGCTAAATGGCAGCTAATCAAGGCCTACTCTATAAAAAATTACAATTTCTAAAATAAAGGATTACAAAGATATTGAAATTTACAATTCATATATTACAATATAAAAGCAAAGTAAGATTCTATCTTGGGGGACACTTTTTATATTTTATTATAATTAGGTGTTTCCCCGTACTGCCGTAGGTTCTTCATGCGGTTCTTACTGTACACCATTAAACATGATTAGATCAAAAAAGGAGTCTTGAGGGACACTTTATATATTTGATTATTAGTGGGTTTTTCCCCGTATTTACAGATGATCTACCACTCATGCTCAAAGAAATAATGAATTGCATTTCAAAAACAGACCATACTTAAAAGATGGTTTATTGTCTACAAGAAGCTGTGAAACAATACAAATGAGCTACATTTAACCTTCGCGATAAAAATCAGACTTTGGTGATTGATATCACTTGGCAGTCAAGGATTGACGCCCCTTTCATAAACCAATAAATTTTGCTTACTCACGAAAATCCTTACTTCAGTCTACTTAGATTAGAAGGTTAGAGGTTACAGACGGAACAGGGCGGACTTGAATACAAGGAGTGTTAGTTTGTTGGACATAATTTTTTAAAGATCTTGCTACACGAATGGAAATGAAAATGACAATGCCTTACTTTCAGATTATATTTTACTTATATTTCATCGCCTTTCTTTTGCTGGAAAAACGTTGCTTTTCTTTTGAGCGTGGAAAATTTACACCAGAAGTGGATCGAGTGGTCGATACTACGTTAAGTGATAGTAAGACCCAGTTTCGCTTGCAACTAATAAAAGAAAGGATTCAAAGTGCTCTTGGTATTGAAGCAGACACTGGAAGCGCCAAGTATAGGGAAAATACGGTGTTGACCGCTCAAGTGCAAACGTTATACGAAAAGATTCTCAGTGAAAACGAGATTCAGAAAGATCAAGCAGAACAAGAAGAAGCTGCAATTGTAAGAAAAATTTTGCTACCTAAGACAGGTTAGTAAAGAAAGACTTGTATTGAGAACAAAGTTCACCAACTTGAGAGGCTTCTGATTTTAAATGACGAAATTAGACACCATTTTGTTGTGGCGAAATTTTTTCTACCGATTATTCTACTGATTATAACGATTAGACGTTGCCAATCCTGGCTTGACGTTGTTTTTGCTAGATTATCATAGGATTAATATGTATACGCGTGTTTTATATTTTACAAATACACACGTTTTGTTGCCATGTTTTTGTGAAAGCACAAGGTACAAATTTATTTCGAAAGATGAAAATTTCCAATGCCAATAGACTGATCATGTGATAGGTTGCAGTGAAAACAGCGTCAACATCGAATGGAGAACAGTTTCACAACTATAATTTCACAAATTATGTTAAAAAACGTTTACCAGGAGAAGAAAATATTATTAAGTTCCAACCTTTTTTTACTCTCGTAATTTTTCTATTCATAAGGTTGAAGATATTTTAAAGAAATGTTTTATTCATAAGAGTATTTGGAAGGTTTCATGCATTGCAAACTAGAAGATTATATTTCTGTACATCAGCACCAGTACTTTAGATTTTAATAGGAAGAATTAACTTCCATGCGGTACGTACTATTTATGTCATTTGGTTGCCAAAATTTAAAAAAGACTGGGCTTGGGGCCACGTTGATGCTTAATAAGTGGAAAGTAGCCTTGCGTGGAAGGGTTTACGAGAAAATGAAACACAACCTTTCCCAAAATAGAACCTGGTACCTATGGTCTCGAGGCTAATCCTGTATTTCTACTGGGAATGGTTATTCTTTCTTCCTTCTCTCCCAAAAGACACCGACGTTTAAACTTTTTTGTACTTATGGGACTTATGGGAATTTCAATTCAATGTTGAAGACAAGGCTAGTCTTCTAACACAATAGAACGACTTTTATTTCCGAAAAGGTCTATCAGAAGTATTTGAAGAGAGTCATTTAGTTGAAAATCTAGGCCATGAAAATTTACTGAAAAGCGTTTGATTTCTATATAGACTTAACTATTAGACGATTTTCGGCAGCAATCCTCTGGGTGGCTTTGCTTTACCATTTGTTCTATGTTCCTGGTATCGCTGGCAGGTTTCATCAATGGAAACGTTATGATCACGTCTCTCTAACGACAAGGAGAACGTATTACTGTGTCAACAGAGATTTCGGCAACGTTATAAATGGAGAGCCCCTTGAAAATCAATACTTTATTGAAGAGCTACTCTTCCGTAAATATTTGAAATTAAACGAGAGTAAATGAAAGGTTCAACGGCAACGCTCAAGACGATTTTGTTCGCGCGTTGAAGAGCCAGGACATTGACTCCCAGTCTTATCCGTTCTTGGTACCGTCGGCAGTTTTATTTTAATAGAAACGTTATAATGTTTTTTAACTGCAAGGAGAAAATCAAGAGAATGTTTATGCCAGAAAATTTCCCGCGATTTGTTGCATTAGACAAATTTTCTCTTCTCGAAATGTTTTTCGTTTTTTGGCCAAACTTTGTCCTTTCTTCCTTGATATAAACCATTCCATCGAGTTTAAGCAAAAAAAAGAACACTAAAATATATGTTCTGTCGAAAAAAACATTAAAATAACATTAAAAGATGTTGAGCCTTTGAAAGCAAATCAGGAAAACAATTGTTTTTCTGCCATTTGTCTGAAAAAGTCAAAATCAAAATGCTAAAAAAGACACATACTTTTTCGTTGACACGAAATTTAAAATTTGATGTCTTTATGGAGAGGTTGCTTTTTCTGAATATACTTTCGGAAAGGAGGTAAATTCAACAGATCTGAAATGAGAGCCATTTGAATCTCGAACTTATGGTATTTGGGGTCATTCGGCTAAAAATTTGAAAAATGCCAAATGCAGAAATTAAATGCCAAAATGACAAAAACGTTTTTGAAGGTACAGATGTTAGCTGTTGATTGTAAGTTTGTTCATATGTTCAAGTTTACTGAACTTTTTTCAGAAATGAAACTAGTTTTGTTTGAAGCAAGATATTGTCAAAAACGCAGCAAATTTCGTGTTTTTCAGATTTTTTCAGACCTTATTGTTTGTTTGAAGCAAGATATTGTCAAAAACGCAGCAAATTTCGTGTTTTTCAGATTTTTTCAGACCTTATTGGTTACTTCCGCATTTTCGCACCTTATGCAACAGCATTTTCTAGCATATTGGCAACGTTATAAATGGAGAGACCCTTGAAAATCAATACTTTATTGAAGGGCTACTCTCCGTAAATATTTGAAATTAAATGGCAGTAAATGAAAGGTTCAACGGCAACGCTCAAGACGATTTTGTTTTCGCGCGTTGAAGAGCCAGGAGATTGACTCCCAGTCTTATTTGTTCTTGGTACCTTCAGCAGATTTATTTTAATAGAAACGTTATAATAAGTTCTTTCAAACTGCAAGGAGAAAATCGAGAGAATGTTTCTGTGCCCATTGAGATTTCAGCAACGGTCAAGACGAATTAACGGTAACAGTCAAGACGAATTTGTTCGCGCGCTGAAGAGCCAGTGCATTGATTCCCAATCTCTCAATTGACGACGGTGATCGTCTGCTGGCTTGCTTTAATATGTCCTTTGTAATGTTCTTGGTACTGTAGACAGATTTCTGAGTGAAAAACGTTATCATATAAAACCTTCTTAGCAGCAGGAAGAAATTTAAGCAAGTTTTTGGTGTGTTAATAGAAGCTGCGGCAAGTTGCACTGCGCAGCCAGGACATTCCCTCCCGCAATCACAAAAAATAGTTTGCGCAGAGCAATTCAAAACCAACAACGAAGCAAAGCTTATTTTCTAAGCGATCGTTTTCTGTCCAAGCAGTTGCTTGGTTTATAAGTTGAGTACTGCAAAAGAACGCGTGTGCACGGCTTGATCATGCTTTGTTTCGTTGTTGGTTTGAAAACATGGAACCAACTCCCTGATCGAATAAGAAACTCGAAAAGGTGAGATTCCTTACAAAAAAATCAGCTGAAAGGGTCCCTAATGGAATGGGGTGTCGAAATAAAAGGGGGTGCTGGAAATTTCCTGAATTTGGAATAGTATGAAAGCTAACTAAAAAAACATTTGAAAGCCAACTCCAACCCCTAATGGAATGGGTTGACAAATAAAAGAGGGTGCTGGAAATTTCCTGAATTTGGAATAGTATGAAAGCCAACTAAAAAAAAAACATCTGAAAGCCAACTCCAGGGTCCCTAATGGAATGGGGTGTCGAAAGAAAAGGGCGTGCTGGAAATTTCCTGAACTTTTCAGTAGTAGGGAGGTCTGAATAAAAAGGGGTCTGAATAAATTGAAGTGGAGAGCTGGGGGCAGGTTTTAATAATATAACTGTGAGATGCATATATAGTAAAACACAAGCACTTCGTGTACATGTTTAATCATGAGGGTTCGAACGCCAAAACAGTAGTTGCAGAAGATTTCCTACCACACTAATTAAATCATTTCTTTGTCTTCTTGTTGCCTCTATTAATTTTCTTTTCGTTGTTTTGCTTTTAAAAAATTACAAAGAGAAAGCAACGAGAAGGCAACGAAATGATTCAATTAATGTGGTAGGAAATTATCTGCAACTACTGTTTAAATATTATTAAATGGAAAATGTACACTATATCTTGGCTGGTATGTTCAAACAGATCGTTAATTTAAAAAATAATTCAACGGTTAATCAAGTGACTTTGTTTGTGATCTGAATAAAGAACTTCTATATAGTAGAATGTAGGGTGTTGCACAAATATAAAATAATAAATACCGAGTGTTCCAAAAAAAGATAACACTTTTAACCAAGCCTGGCTTTAACAATATTGCACAAATATAAAATGAGCTATTTTTTAACAACAAACTTAATTTGTTAGCTTAAAATCTGATACCTAACATGCCCGCCGGGAGGGAACTTGTCCCATGGTCGGACGTGAGTGTGCTGCTGTGATTTTATAAATCCACCCATCTTTAACCCCCACATTAAGGACGATTTTTAACATCTAACCCAACATTAAGGCATTTTTGCTAAACATTTTACCAATGTTTAGAGCATTTACCAAACATTCATATCGGCGGTGTATACCCGTTCCAAAACTATATGCTTATTAAGATGAATACGATATTATTCGAAAAGCTTTTCTGTGTTTCTTTTCTAATTTGTGTTTCTTTACATCGTTTTTATCATGTAGTTCTTAAAAAGAAATTTTTATCCAACTTATGAGATAACTGCCACCAGACAGATAACAGGCTGCGCCACAGGCAAAACGTTTCCATTTGACGTTTTATTGTCGTCGGTACCGGGAGATTGTCGTACGGGAAACATTTTGGTCATCCAATTCTCGCAGAAGCTGTAGAGAAATTACGGCATTTCAAACTTAATGTTGGCAGTACCGGAAAAGGAAAACTATTGGTACTATTGGGAGCATAGAAGCTTGCGAATATCTTTTCGGCAGTTACGGCTGTATAAAAACTCGGTTTTTAGAATAGGGAGCTTACGATTTGACTACGAACGCGACTACGACGGTGACTTGGTACCAAAAACAGGCATCTGCGCATGTA
>JAYJMH010020372.1:0-19774 GCA_036873815.1 Phacellophora camtschatica
TGCTGGGACAATTGGAAAGCAGTTGCTTAATTATTTTACTGAATTGTATCCCAGGGTAAATATGTTTAAAATGAAAAAAAATAATTAAAAGATAAAAGATAGATGTGATCGCACAAGTCTAAAAATAGGCTATTGTATTTGGCATGCATGAACAAAGCAAAGCCAAAGAAACAATGGCATGTGTAATTTTCTTTTTCCTATTTATAGACCATGCATGCATCTCAGGTCGTCCCATGATTTTCAGCATATAGTAGCGAATTTTGAATTGAATAGCAAGTTATTTATAGAACTGTTCGCCTTGTGTCCGTTAATTGTTTTTAAGTTTCTTTTTGCACGTTTTAGCGCTTCACGGAACTAAATTTACTACAAAGACAAATGAAACAATTGTAGGGAAGATAACATTTTTCCAGAACCAATCAATTTATTTTGAAAAATTTGCAAAAGGTTGTTACAGACGTGTAAGGGAGAAATAACAAGAAAATATTATATAATATAATTTTAAATTATTTATACTTTTACTCTCTTCAGGAGGAAATTATAAAACATGCAATGAAATGAGATTCTTCATTTGGCAATTTAAGTCAAGACGAATGATGTAAAGAGACTCACAGTGCATGTTCAAGCACATGTATGTACAAATCACAAGGCTACACAATGATCCCATGCTTCGTTTTTAAATAGTACCTTAGGGTGTGTGATATGAAAGAAGTCTTTCATGAAAATATTTGAGCAATTTCATTGTTTTCGAAAACGGACCTGTCAGGTGATGAACTGTTTTTTAACGAAAACATAGTATTTCGATATTCTGTTTTTATATTTTGTTTGTCTTGTTGATATAAAATTAAACGTTGTGACCCTTTCAATCTTATGAGAACTGGTTGGCATTCCACCATAGTCGAGACAATGACACACACCTTCTAGAAATATGACAAGCATTCATTTTCAAAATACACATTTCAAATATAACTTTTAAGCACGAAATGTACAACTCCTATTTGTCATTTATCTAGAGATTGTATGTGTCAAGATCTAGCATCGACCTGGAGCACTTTGGTAAACCAGGTGTCCCAAAGGGGCATATGGCACTTTGGTAAACCAGGTGTCCCAAAAATATGTCCCCATGTTTGCGATGCTGCTGTGGAGGATTGTTAGTTTTGATAATTTGTTTGTTGCCTAAAGTTAACTTTAGAGGCTTCAACTTAAAGTTTGACATCTTTTTTGCAAAAATATTCCCAATAAACACTGAGTTATACTTAATGAAACCAAATATAAAGGATTTCTGTTGTTGCAATCTGCTTAAAATGCTGTGTTATGGTTTCATTCAGGTTAGCCTTACATTAACGTTGGCTTTCCTTCAGTATATCTCAGAGAGTACTTGGTAGACTTTAGCAAACAATACGCGTGTTCGTTTCGCAATCAAAACAGTCCTAATTGCATTCAAAATCACTCAACCGTGTGAAGTCGATTTATATACGAAAGGAACACGCTTCTCGCATCAACATAAAGCAAAAACGAAATTATCAACCTAACGCTCTTTCATAGCTTTGCAATTGTGAGGACCTTCTTTTGGGACACCATGTATTTTCTGGGAGTGAATTTATACATAATTTATTATTTATTTCAAATATTTTGATATGATTCCACCTCTTAAATTGACCTGGTTTTCTTGTGGTACCCCCTGATCTCTGGATCTTACGTAGGGTTTGCTTGTTTGGTAGGAATAAATCCGGGCGTGAAAGCACGTGAATGGGTCAAGGCGTTTTGACATTTGTATTCACATAATTAAATTGCTTACTTGAGGCATTGGAACAACAGATGGGAATTTTGTAGCAATAGCGAAAAGGACACAATTCGAGAACAAAGCAAAACTCTCTTTACTGGAAAATGAAAACATCGCAAGTTGAATTGCATAATGTAAAATTAAAATAATAAAATTTGAAAGAATATATTTAAAAATTAAAATTAAAACATCTCCTCCGCAACATTGTTTGTTTTCGTTTTCCAGTTGAGAGAGTTTTGCTTTGTTCTCGAAGGATAATCGCTTAGAAACCAGTGTGTCGATGTCATTGTCGCTACAAAATTTGCCTCTGCTGGACAGGAAATGAATGACATTCCTTTAAATTGACTTTAAAGCTCACAAATGAAGACCATTTTAGTTTCAGATTTTGAACACGTACACATCATCGCAGACGACTGGATGATATCCGAAACTCTATGTTAGTTCACCCTTCGGACGTGGCATTGAGTACACATTGAGATTTTTAGCGCGCTGATTTTTAGCTGCAGATCTGCAAACGAATGCAATTTTTTGGGTCACCCGGTACTTTAAAGTTACATTTTGGCAACAGGGGAAGCACAAAAACATTTGGTGAAAACTGCTATTGCAGGTGGAAATGTTTTTACCAACACGACAGGCAATGGTGCAGAAGAAGGGGTGCAGAGGGTGGAGCCCCCTAGCTCTTTGTCAGAGGAGGAGCCCCTTCCTAATTCTTATTTTGAAAAGTGTTGTCGTTACATCTTTGTGGGAACAGCCAAAAACTGCGCGTTTCCGAGTGAATAAAGGGTGTTTGTGGCTTCAAACAATTATATCGCGCTCCTCGCTCACCCCCCCCCCCCCCACAAGAGCCCCACCTCCGTAGCTATTAATTCAGTTCTACACCACTGACGATAGGTAAATTTCTAAACTTTTGTTGCCTTGATAGATGTTTGTAATATTTGTTTGAAAACTGCCCACATAATTGTTTAAAGTATGCCGTAGAGCACTGTATTTTTACAAGATACGATTGTAATTAGATGTAAGTGGTATTAAAGATATTTTGTTACAGCCTGTGAAATGAATGTAATTTTGTGTGTTGTTTTTTCCAACTCTTGAATGTGCTGGAATAGATTTAAACCAGTTTTAGATGAATTCTGAAAGTTCAGTGCACTCCATTTTAACACAAAGCGGATAAATTTTGCACTTTTTGGTTCCCGTTCAGATTAATATGGTCTGAAAACGGAGCTTTTGAAATTAAAATGAAGCCATTTGAAAACTCATTGTTTCTGACGTGAATACCGCTGACAACAAAATGGAATGGAAAGCGGCTTACATTCGATATTTGTGTTTATTTTTTCAGCAGTGCTTTCAGAAAAACGCCAAATACACAAATTTTAAACAGCAACTAGACTCTTGATCACTGGTGTAACTCTTCAGTAAGGGGATACAGGGTTTGAAAATTATAAAATTGAGCACTGGCAGGCACTTCAAAACCTTTTGTTGTTTTTGAAGCCGTTTTTTAACTTTACTGATCCCTACTTAAATAATTTTGAGAAAAATCTACTCTTTTTTACTTATGAAAACACAAAAGCGCAAAAGAATAATGTTCACGATCGCATTTACATCATGGATAGCCGAGCGATATTAAATGCCCCTCCATTTGTCTCTGAAATTTTAGCTATTTGTATTATGTTTGGACTATTCGTGTTTCAGACAGTGCTAAATTTGGCTTCCAGTCCCATGCAAATGTCACACCCCTTCTGAAACGCGCCGTGTTGTCCCCCCCTAATTTTTACATAATGGCAGAAGTTAAAAATTTCAATTTGTTGTTGCTGCTGTTGCAACTCAAAAAATTTGAGTGGTTGTTGTTGCTATTAATGTTAGTTTGGTGGCGTTTTCTTCCAAGTTTTTTCCAGTCATTCCAGTTTCTGTCATGGACGCAAAATCTACTCAACGATGCTTTGTTGTTGGTGTAGGAATGACGAGGTAGGTGAACCATTTTCCAAATTAAAAAAAGTATAAAAAGGAGTTTTCTAAGCTTTCTGGTTGTTGTTGTTCATTTGCCATCAGTGCAGGGTGAATCCTATTGTGTGCCTCCCGGCGTCAAATATCAAGCAATGGAACAGTAGAAGTAACAACCGTAATGGAAAACCGTACTTTCAAATTTGAGATTTTCTGAAAAATACTTGAATTGCAATAGTTTTGAAATTGAGGCCAAAATACTTAAACTTAAGTAAAATTTCAACATTTAATAGTTTTTACCCTAAAACTCAGGTTTTGAGGTCAGTTGGTCGGTTTACACTAACCAAACATATTTGATTATTTGTGATGCCTGCCTTAATTGTTACTTAAAAGTTTCATGCTTGTTTTTAAACTGACTTTGATTTGAAATCAAATAAATTTTTTATCAAATACTATGTTCTTCTTCTTCTTGCTTTATCCAATGCCAGAAGGCGCAGGTGAAACATGAATAAACTCTGAAGCCTAGAGCTCTCGATCAGCCATTGCAGTTATCAGTTCAGATCCTGTCAAACCGGTTTCCTCTTCAATGATTGATTTTGGTGTGACATAAGGGCGGGCAACTCTTCTTTTTGCATCTGGAGACCAAAGTAGAAGTTTTCCTGACTAGTAGAACTAGACGTTTTCCTGACAAAGTAGTACTCTCCAAAGAAATTTGATGTTACTGCACTAAAATCCAAGTCTTAACTTTTTCAGGGTAAAAATAAAAAATTCATGAAAAAGATGAAAAATCTTTTCATATTTTTTATCCTGATAATTAATACTACAAAAATGCAGAAATTACTTACATACCCGAGATATTTTGGATTTGACTTTCGGAATCATTGCTTTAAAATTGTGGGACTAATATTTAAAAGATTGAGCAGTTTTAATTTCTCTTTTTAGAAAAAGCTAATTTAATTTTTCATGTTGTCATACCTATTGTTTTCTTTTGTTTAAAGAACACTGTTTCATATCTAAAACTATTTTTCATCATTAAGAATATATTTATACTAACTTATCTAGCCTATAACCTACCTTTATTTTATCTAAGGTTTGAGAGACCTCATTCAAAGAAATGGGATTATCCAGGTCAGACTTTTATTGTATTTTTATTAATATCATGGAGGAATGTTATCTGTGAAATAGTAATTACATTTCCTCAAATAAATGGTATTTTTAGATGATATTTCATGACTTTTGTTATTAACCACAAAATATTTGATTTGTATCAAATTTAGCCAAAAAATGCTAGCATGGGCCTGTTCATTGTTTATTAAACATTAATTTGAAATTATTTCTCGAGTCTAAATCTGTGAAACAAAAATTACAAGATCTCAGCAACAAGATCAGAAAAGGAGTTTTGCCCGTATTTACAACCAGAAAAGTCTGAAGATCTCAAATCTAGGGTAGTGAAGTTTTCAATTGAGAAATAAAACAATTTGTTATTTATCATTTCAAATGTGACCTATTTGATGCTGGGCTATACTTGTAGAAACTTACATCAATGCACAAGGAACATAAGGTCATCAGCTCTCACATCACATACATAACATACTATGATGATCAAAAATTTAAAAATAATTTAAAAATACTTCAAAAATCTCAAAGGAAAGTAGATCTACAAATTGATCTTCAAATTGTTGTTCATTAACAATTTGATACCAATATTTAGCAAACAATCAGATTCAATTTCTGTTAAGTTGTTTGCCTAATTTTGGCAAATTTTCATCTTTCCACCTACAGTAGGCTAATTGCACAACTATGTCATGCTATTTTGAGTTTCACACTTTGTAGTGCCATTATCTGCAATCTTGCTATTTATGACTAGCATAATTTCAGTCAGTGCAGCCTGAAAATGATGTCAGAATAACATTGAAACTTGCTCAATAAAGCTAATTTGCTAATCTTCATTGTAAAATAATATAATATTATAATCAAATAATAAATTATATAGTAATTAAATTGTTATCAGAGCATTAGTTTATGGTTAAAGGTTTTATGGTGCCACAAATAGTAAAGATGTTTTTTTATTTTTTAGACATGGCAAGGGAAGCTGGAAGCAAAGCACTTGATGACTGTGGATTAAAGTACCTTGATGATGTTGATGTTGTGGTTGCAAGCTATTGCTATGGGGAACCAACTTCAGGTAATTGTAAACATTTTCAGCGTAAAATATCCAGTATGCATGGCATGATCATTGTATATGTTTTTATTTGAAAGAAGGCTCATGTTGTAGTAAAATTGTTGTGTTGCTGCTTAGTCATAGAAATGTTGTTCTTATTGAAACAAATTGACTTTTGGTTTGTTATTTAAAATTTATTATGAGGCATATTTAAACAAATATTTTTAAATTAAAATTCTAATTGTTGAAATGTTGTTTTTCGTATGGTATGTGTTTTGTTGTATTACTTTTAGTAATTGTTACAAAATGTATTTCATTTTCCTAGGCCAGAGAGCTGCCTATGGTAAGTGTGTCTTTGGGTTCAAATATTTGCATTTTATTTTATCAGTTATTCATCATCTGGATTATGAATTATTTTAGGAGGCTGTGTCATACTGAAATGATTTTGGAGGTGTCTTATATGAAATTCTAAATCAAGTCTGGCCATAAGATTTTTAGCAGCCAAGCACTGAATTGCTCCTCCACTGGCTGTTCAGAAACTACTCCTATATGGATTCACTGGAAACAATCAATCACTTTGAGGAGAGCAATTTGTTTTTCCTGGAGCGCATATTCACTAATCAAAGCCTCTCCTCCAGCATTTGGGCGGAGCCTGGAGGGGAACAAGAGTGAAAGCTCTCCTCAAACAGCTAGACCTGCTAAATGAGATGTTTAGGTGTTCTAATTCATTAAAATGTATGGTGTTGTTGAAATTAAATAATCAACCATAGTAATAACTTTTATCAATAGCAATAACTTTTGTCACTAATTTTCCTGCCTTTTTATTTCATTTATGTATTCTGTTTGATGAGTTTTATTTTACTTATTTATTTGAGTTCTGAATTATCAAATTTTTTCAACACTTTATTAGTTTATACTCCTGAGATCAACATTTCTTGGGAGAATTGGGTAGGGAACTCTATTGCAAACTGACAAAAACTTTAATGTTTCTTGATTAAATATATTCAGTTGTTTTTGAGAACTGGTATTCTTTTCTTCAACACAAACAACAAACTGTGGTTCTTGTTTTTAAAAGAATTATTTTTCTTGACAGCTTGCTTGTCATAATTTAAGAAAAACTCTTATGTACTTCTTGATTGAATAAATTCAGTTCTTTTTCAGAGCTTGGTTTATCTGGCGTCCCTGTTTTTAACACAAACAATAATTGTTCATCTGCATCTACTGCTCTGATGATGGCAAAAACGTTCATTCAAAGTAAACAATACAATTGTGCATTGGTACTAGGTAATCTCCATCTTGTTCTATTGATCAGAATATTTACAGGACTTCTTGTTTTTATGAATTTCTAAAAGTTGGAAGCCCTCTGTATCTTTGAAAGATTTTGCAAATTGTGAACAATATTTTTGAACAATATTTTGTGAACAAAGCTTAAAAAATATATTTTTATGAATTATATATTTAAACAAAAAACAAATTCTTCCAGAAAAAACATATTTGATAATGATAACATAATTACAGTTATTGATAGATTTTTCAAAACAATTGCAAATGATGAGGTAAATCAGAGCTTGTTTTGCTTGAGTATTTAAGCCATTAAGTTCTATGTTTTAGTGAGTACATTTACATAATTTATTATATACATTCGTTTTTAAATGTATCTCAAATGTATTTCAGTCTTTAGTTATCCTATTCTTGTTCTTGTTCATAATCTTAATGCAGAAATGCCCTGCCTTTAAAAACCACTTTTCAAGAAGCTCAGATCCTGAATTCTGGCTTGAAAAACTGGAAAACGAAAGGTTAAAATTATGGGAAAAGAATAGCCTGGGGTCGAAAAAACGTTTATTTTAAAGACTGCTATCTCGTTTTTCACTTTTTTTAAGAATGCATAGAAATTGTAGTTTTCTGAAGCTTTATGTATAAATGAATGAATGAATGTATGAACTGGACTAGATAATAAAGGCTCGAGTTTTTAAAGATTTTTACTATGAATTTAACCCTTTCACGCCCGTATTATTTTCTAATTAACTGGCAGATCCTATATAAGTTTCGTTCTGCAGGAGGTAGCACATTTAAACCAACGTAATTTGAAAAAAATGAACCTACACTGAGGCATCTGAATTTGATCTAAAGTTCTGTGTCATTTTGTGTTGTTTTGCAATGGGCCATTTGGCCCTTCTAGGGGTAAAAAGGTTCAGACCATTGCTGAATAAATGGTCAATAAATGTTTTTTGCTTCCAGTTTTATCATTTGAAACACATTATACCATTTTCAAATATATAGGTTTTGAAAAGATGGACAGAGGTTTGTCTTCCAAGTACACAGATCAGGTCCATCCAGTGGACAGACATTTTGATCACATGGAAAAACTTGGCGCTGTACCTGGTCTCATAAACCCAAGATTGAATAAAATGACATCAGATGTTATCAAGGTAGTATGCCTTCTTCTATCTTTACTATGATTGTTTGGCACGAATCTACCGGGTGTCCCAATAAAAGGTAACAGCTTTCATCAAGGCTCGCGCTGCGAGTTTAGCTCAAATTTATTCGAAGCAATTTTTAAAATATTTCCCGATAGTCAACATAAAAATTGAAAACTATTTTCATATTATTTGTGCATCGAGAGTCGAGATATTAATTCTGAAAGTTCAAATTTGCCAGAACCAGAAACTCAAAACCAGAGGTCTAGAGGTTCGTCTAAACTGCGTCTTTGGATCTCCTAAACCACAGCGTTTTACGAAATGAATTTAATGTTGCTTGGAAACACACTCAGAAAGAATTCCAAAAAGTTAAAATTAAACATTTAGTTATGGATGCAGCCCCTATGAAATGCTTTCTCTTTGTTCGGCATTTTTACTAAAAATCTACCAAAATGAAACAGCAATTTTATTTAGTCATGTACAACTGATTTTGAAGATTTTTTTAATCATTGTTCAGAAATGTTTTAAAAAACAAAGTATGTTGTCTGGAACACCGCCATGATATAAAAGTGCAATCTCGATCACATTTACATTCCTTTTGACTGTGACTTCAGTTGATGTTCTAAAGAAACATAAAACAAAACATAAAACAACATTTACTATCTCGAACGCTCTCAAAGGGAATGAAAACTTTTTGCTAAAGCAATTCATGATAAAGAAAGCTGAGTATAATAACAATTACTGGTAGCCAAGTGGAAAGAAATCTAGGTTGAAAGATCTAATTTTGTTTTTTTGCTTACTCAAAAACAAATGGCAGAACATTTAGTTTGCTCGAGGACAATACGAAGACATTTTTTTCATCATAATGCACTTTAAGTTTTAATGTGAAGTATTTAGTCCGCTTTGAAATGTTTTTGCAAAAACTACTTTTGATCAGAACCTTTGATGCTGTTTTGCATATTTTTTGCAGCTATTTGTGTATGCTGCGAAGGAGCATGCAGACAAATACAAATCCACTCCTCTTCAACTCGCGAACATATGTTACAAAAATCATTGTCACAGTGTCAATAACCCTTATGCCTGTTTACAAAAGAAATTTTCTTTAGATGAAATAATACAAAGTCGTGTGGTATGTGACCCTTTAACGATGCCGATGTGTGCGCCCACTGCAGATGGAAGTGCTGCTGCTATTGTATGTAGTGAAGAGTTCATGATCTCCAGAGGGTTACAGGTATTGAGATAGGAATTGATTTTTTTACGAAAACAACCTTGCTTCCCACGTCTTATATCTAATAATTTCATTAGAGTCTCAATCGTATCAATCATATCTCTTCTTATAATTGTCAAATATTTTAGCAATTTTATGCAGAGTTCATTACGCGGAGGCGTTCATTAGAGGGAAATGTTTATCAAAGATTTGAAAATTAGTAATGAAATATTTCTTGATTTGAAAATTATTTGTCAAATAGTTTTGCATTTAATAAACTTGAACTGAATTCTTAAATTCCTTATTTGATTCCTCCGTAGAAAGCAGAATCCTCAACGTCAATGTGGCAATGTTCTTTTTTCTTTAGTTTTTATGCTTTTTACTAATAAACGCTGCTCTGACGCGGCGTTTATTGAAAGAGGCATTCACTAGAGATTAGAGTACATTGCCATTTTTGTAAGGGGCGTTAATTCGAGGCAAGGCGTTTATTTAGAATAAATAGGTTATCTTTTGTAAAATATAGGTAAACGCGATCGCAGATGAGTAAGAAATACTGTATGATATACATGCGGTGGGCTCTTCAGTATTTTGTTGTTGTTATCTTTCATTCTTCTTTTTGAAAAGGACCGTCCTCCAAGTCTTTCGTACTTGCCTTGATCAGCACAACTTAAAAACATTTCAGGTTTAATTTTTTTTTATCTGCAAATTCAGATCGATTCTTCATATTCTCAGGCAAATGCAGTTGAAATAATTGCTCAAGAAATGGTCACCGATCTTCCTTCATCATTTGGACAAAGTTTTATGGACCTATCGGGGTACTCCATGGCAAAGCGAGCTGCCAAGAAATGCTACGATAAAACCGGACTCAAACCAGAAAATGTTGATGTTTTAGAAGTCCATGATTGTTTTTCTAATAACGAAGTATGTATAACATGGGGACATTTTTGTATTTGTATCAGCCAAGCCATGAACTTTTCACGAAGGGCCAATGCCGAAATCGTCTAATCATGTTTTTATTCATGGTTAAAGTAAATCTTACGTATTTTATACTTTGTTCATCAGAAGTCTACTGCCATTCGAAGAAGCATCATGTACTGTGATTTTACTTTTTATGTACCGGGTGGACCAAAAGAGGATCCGCCGTTCGATGTGCTATCCTTTAAATTCTGTTCTTTACTGGGCAGTACAAATAACTCAGAAAGATGCCCGAAAGAATAACTTAGATTTTGACATATCACTCGACCTTCTGTAATAATTCTAAGGCTTCCAAATAACGAAAATAAAAATAATTGTTTCTTTAGATTCTGAAGCGAAGTAAAAATATTTCTGGAACCGGAGCTGTCGAAATAGAGCTAAACGATGCAGTTTGATAGTGCTACAGGAAGATCATTACCCTAACGGATCAAAAAATTGAATAAGCAAGGGTAGATTTTTGAAAACACAAGATTCGGATATTGCACATCCCAATGCGATATTTGATTGGAAACAATAGATTCTGAGTGCACTCGATCGAATAAAAATAAGCATAAAAGACAAGACTATGCAGATTTTTTGTTATGATCAAAGGGAATAATTTTGTAAAATAAAGATACAAAATTGTGGTTTCAAACATGACAATGCGACTTGACGCTGTAAAGAATGGATTTCAACAGCTTAGACGCATCAAAACTTTAGATTTATTTATTTATTTCGATTTGATTGAGTGCCCGCAGAATGGGAAATCTATTTTTCAAATCGCAAATAGCATTTTCGTGTTTGAAACCGCAATCTTTTGCTCACGAAATTCCCTATGTTTTTGTGATTTGCTTTGTTAAGTTGAAAGGTGTGAAATCTATTGTTTAGGGGTGATATGCCACATTGTTGTTTTCAGACCTGAATCTTTTGTTTCACGAAATCTGCCCTTGCTCGCTGAACAGCATAATAGAATGCATTTTCTAAAACTGTTAATTACTAAATTTTTTACTTCTACTATTAAAGATGATGATGTACGAAGCTCTTGGCCTCTGCAAGGAAGGAAAAGGGGGCGATTTAATTGACAATGCGATTTGGATGAAAAATTCGAATGGTAAGTAAATATTGATTGTTTAAAATGTTGATTGTTTATGTTAAGAAATTGTTTGGAGGCTGTTAGCATGTTCAGTTCTAGTCAGTGTGCAGACTTATACTTTTATGCTGACGAGAGAGAGCTCAGTTCAACCTTTCATATAGGATACTGCAATCAGATGTGAAATAATTATTAGAATTAAGGGAGAATATTTTTACGTGGCTATTCTTTCTGCATGACTATTCTTTCAACTTTGCTACCAGTGCAACAGAGGGAATTCAGCAGATTGCAGTTTCAAATATAACAATGCGATTGGAAAGAATAAATTTCACACTTCTGAATGCTCTCAATCAAATCAAAATAGACGGACATCAAAACTTTATTATTTCGTTTGTTAAGATTTGCTTCGCTGTGTTGAAGGTGTGAAATCTATTCTTTACAGCTTTACAGTAAAAATGTTGTAAAATATTTAACAATAATTAATATATTATAGAGGTTCGAATGACAAGAAAATACACAAATTTCACACACTTAGGCCTTTCGGATTGAAATCCTCATCAGAGTGTAAATTTTGAAACTAAGTACATAGTTATAAAGCTTTCAAACGGAAATTGCTAAAAAGCGTATTGACACGGTGATTAGTGACGTAATATAAAAGTTATGAATTTAAAATCGCGTGTCCATCTTTAAATAATTTTCCTCATAGAACAAAAGAGAGCTTGAATCTCTTAAACTCATAAAAAAATTTGAAAAATGGTTCTTTTAGGCAACTAATGCTTTGGAAAAGTACATGTAGAAATGCCAGATCTTGATTCGGATATATGATTATTCATTCATTTTCTGAGGTCGATTGTTCGTTCAATATAGCTCATGTCATTACACATATTACATGACAGGAAATAAACCGCGTTTTTGGTTTGGCAAGTGACGTTTGATTGTCCAAAGAGTATCGTTAGCTGTTGTGAATGAGGTGACAGCCTGTATATATTGAATACGCAGTTTGTATCTTTTATTTGAACAGAACGTAATTCCTGGAGTTTGTGTTATTGCTATCTGAGTTTCAAATTTGGCTTTCGTCAATAAAGATAATAGATTGGGTGGTTGTTTTAGAGCAAGTACTGAATTTAAATCTTTGAAAACAGCTTTTAATTGTTTGCCCTGTGTGTTTCTTAGAAGGTTTGAGATCGTTTTCATCATTGTATTGAAATGTAGCTGTGGATAGTTTGTTGTAACCGGCGGAATGACATCTTTAGATTTTCGTGGAGCAGGGCCTTGAAGTTTTGCATTATGGAATGATCTGCTAATTATCTGGAGTGGGTAATCACAGTCTAAAAGTCAGTTTTTCAGTTCTTTTAGGCGAATTTCGACTATCTCAAATCACGACCAATAATAGCCGGACCAGTTTCACCAACACAACGTTTAAGTGAGTTTTTGGACACAATTCTGAAGCGAATAGTACCAACATATCAACAACAAAAAAACAAATTAATGGTGACTGGGACTTTTTAAGGAAATTACCACGTGAGTTTGGTCATGAAGTAGAAATTTTTTCATTTGATATAACGAGTTTATACCCGAGCATTGCAAATTTGAAATCAGCACCCCTCATTTACCTTTTAGTGTAAATTTTGTTAATATTTCTCATCTTTGTCAGAAAATAAATTTTGGACCAGTGACCTACCTTGAAGATGGACACGCGATTTTAAATTCGTAACTTTTATATTACGTCACTAATCACCGTGTCAATTCAATACGCTAAATAACAATTTCTGTTTGAAAGCTTTATAACTCTGTACTTAGTTTCAAAATGTACGCTCTGATGAGGATTTCAATCCGAAAGGCCTAAGTGTGTGAAACTTGTGTATTTTTTGTCTTTCGAACCTCTATATATATTAATTATATATATATATTTATACAATGAGTAATTACGAAAGAACAAATAGATGTTAAAAAGCATTTGACTACTTTATTTGACGACATTATTTAGCGAAGTAATTTTTATTTCAAAGTAAATATCTAAGTTTCTATTGAATTTAATAAATTCTTCAAAATTAAAGTTTAAATATGCAGAGAAATATTGGAAAAATTGAGACTGGTGGTATTTTAAGTTTAACAAATTATCAAATTTTTAATAATTTGACTCTTCAGAAAGAACATAATTAAACATAGAATGAAATTGTTAATAGTCTATATTTGAAAAAACGTTCATACATTATAATTTTCATTAGCAAGGTTTGTTTTAAATTTAGTAAATTTCTCAAATAAAGTCAAATGAAAACATGGAAACAATTGGGACACTGGTGGTATTTTTAGTTTCGCAAATTATCAAAATTTTAATAATTTATATCTTTAGAAAGAACACAACTGAACATATAAAGAAATGGTTGATGGTCTATATCTGGAAAATTTATACATTCAAATTTCGATTCTTCCACAGGCGGAGAGCTTTGTTTCCTAGACAATCGCTGGGTTGTGAACCCATCTGGAGGACTTGAATCAAAAGGTATTTTTAGGGAGATTTATATTCAGGAGAAATTATGTACGATTACAGTTTATAAAATTCATTCTAAAAGGTAATTTCAGACGTTTTTATTAGCCTGTGAGCCGAAGGCACTTTTCGTTTCCACTTCGGGGGAATAACATTGGTTATGATTTTCATGAAGGGTATCCAAGTATTCAGAATATTTTGATTTCTCTTTAGCTAAACGCTTTTTTGCTGCTTGGAGTATCTGTATATTTTTGCAGGTTTGCAAGTCTGTGAGTCTCTAAAAACTGTAACTCAAATATGTGTGATTCAAGTAGTCAGCGAGTCCTTTACCATTATAATTTATGTCAAAAGTTTCGTAATTGCAGAGGATTCTACAATTTTCTGTGAAATTGGGCCTAACTGGCCCGGTGAGACAATTTTTCTTTGGTGTTGAAGCAGTTAAAAGGTATATAACTTGGAATTACCTTTGCAGTATATTTGTTAAAATGAGCTTTGTTTGATTTGAAACAGTAGGGATCTTAAGCAACAACGACAACAACAAGTTTCATAACTTTTATAACAACAACAAGTCAGCGTCAACAAGAACCTCATATCCTCCTGTTTTTGATGATTAATTTCAAACTTATAAACTGAAAGCCTGGAAACTTAAATCCTCAAAGATATCTAGAAATTTTCTTTCAGAATTTACACCGCCACAAATGTATGTTTTCAGTTTTCAACGCAACTTAATGGCCGTTTTCAGTAAAACTAGTTTGGCATTACCAAAGGTGTTGCCACTTCTCAAATTCTGATGTAGATTAGCCTTGATGAATATGGAAAGTTTAAGAAAAATAGCTACTCAAGCAAATGGGAAATGGGGTTTATTTTGGCGATTTAACATGAAGTTCCTTGGTGTTTTAGTAACATCAAATTTAATTTACTTGTATGCATGGTTACCAATGATTTTTCTTTGTTTAGGTCATCCCATTGGAGCAACAGGCTTAGCACAGTGTGCTGAACTTAGTTGGCAGGCAAGTTTGAATTAATTTCTATATTTTTTACATTAAAACTTTCAAAACAAGTTACTAATTAGACTGCTAAAAACTAATTTTTAATACTGCAAGAACAGATTGCCCTCCCACCGACATTCTCCAGATTTTTTTTCAGATTTGTCTAAATTCGAGGATATATTCATATGGGCGGGGGAGGCAAGGTTTTTAGTTTATTCCATGTTTTCAAAGTTATTCATTGTCTTTTTCAAAGTTTTTTGCCAGTCCACGTGTTATTGCAGTATACAGAAAACAACGAAATTGATCTATTACTGCGTCGTAGCGTTTTTCAATAATGATTTGCGATTCTGAGGCAAAAGTGTGTTTTTCTTTACATTTGTGTAAGGTAATCTGTTTCTCAAAAGGTGAATTGGGGCGTGCGGCAGGTATTTATAGCCAAAGTAATGGGAAGAACGATATTATGGGGGCAAAAACTTTCTCCACCACGTGGCCAATACACGAAGATAAGGATATTTAAAATACACCTACGTACAGTTTTATGCAAATCTACCGAACAGCAGGCCGATTTTGTATTGCCCCTGCGTTCAATTTAAAATAACCTTTTACTTTCCATTATCTTTTACAGAAGGAAAGTCTAAAAAAGACAGCAATATCAATATATCTATAGACTCTCAAATTTTTACGTTAAAAACATACGTAGAACTACCGGGTGTCCAAGGCTAGAAACAAAAATTTCGCTCAAATATATCCAAAATAAATTTTAAAGTAATCCAAGAGAAAAGTCATTTCTTTCTGAGTGTGTTTCCAACCACCATTAAATTCATTTCGTAAGACGCCATGGTTTAGGAGGTCCAAAGAAGAAGTTCAAACGAAAATCTAGAGCTCTGGTTTTGAACTTTGAATTTTCAGAATTATTATCTCGACTCTCGATGCACAAATAATATCAAAATAGGTATCAATTTTTGTGTTGACTACCGGGAAATATTTTAAAAATTGTTTCGAATAAATTGGAGTTAAACTCACAGCGCGAGCCTTGATCAAAGCTGTTACCTATTTTTGAGACATCAGGTAGTCTTTTTAATAGCAATTGCTCCGTTCTTTGGCAAATTGAAAATAACTTCATGCTAAATATAAAGAAATTTGGGTAGGTGGGTAGGAGGGGCTACTGTATGTACAGTTTGCAAAAATTACTTTGACATGTCAAATTATCCCTTTATCTTCATCAAAGTAATTTTTGTGAATGTTTTCGGTACTCCTTGGCGGAAAGTATTTACTGGAAATTTGTGAAATACATATGCTATTTAGTATATTTGTTTTGCAATATAGCACTGATATAGAGCCATGTTATTGTATAAATTTCTACCAATAAACATTTGCATATATGAGCCCACAATGGTGACCACTAGCTTCTTTTGACATGCAAATGTGAAAGTGGTGTGTGCCAAAACTCCCCACATTTGTTTTAACTTCGTATTTCATTGCATCTTTCTTGTAATGATTTTATCGTACTTCCCAGTATTTTTGCAAAACAAATTATTGATAAATTTAACGTTGAAAGTTTATCGAAAGAAATGTTTCTTTTACTGTATTGAACATAAACTATTGTAATATTGTATCTTAGCATTACTGTTAACTTCGCACCATCTTATTTGAATTGTTACTTCTTTTTATAGTTACGAAATGTGGCAGGAAAACGGCAAATTGATGGTGCACGTATAGGCATGCAGCATAATTTTGGCATCGGAGGTGCAGCTGTGGTTACTCTTTATCAAAAATACTCCCAAGACAACAATTTAAAATCAGTCCTTTCAGAAAGCTCAAAATTGTAAACTTGTATTTTCAACTACTGCAGGTGCTTGAAATTCAAGTTCGCGTTTTGTTGCGTAACATTACCGCGTACGTTTTCCAAATTCCAACACCATTTCGCAGTACGTCTTCCAAATAAAGAGTTTTGTTGACGTATAGGCGCTACAAGGAAAATAAATATTAAGGTCAAAAATTAAAGACCGTTCTGGGTAATTTTTGACAATACCTTGACGTGACGATTCCTACTTTGATTCAGAACGTCTCTTGTCTTGCAATTAAATTCGTTGTTGAGCTGAAGTCACACTGTTTTTCTTTTGTGAGGTGTAGTTGTGGATTTTATCATACACACATGGGAAGATTTTGTAAACCAACTAATTCAGATGAAAACGACAACTTTTATTTATCACTATAAAGAATAGATTTCACGCCTTTAAACCCGATCAGGCAAATCACAATAAACAAAACCGCGAAGCTCAGCTCTGTTTGTTTGTTTTGATTTGATTAATGCACTCAAACTGGTGAAATCTAAAGTTTTCAATCAAAAATCGAATTGTGATGTGCAAAACCTGAATCTTTCCTTTGACAAGATCTGCGTCTGCCCTTTAAATAATTTATGTAATCTTAACGCAGAACTGGATTGAGTTATGCACTTAAAATTTGTCATTTTGACTGCTTCCTGTCTCAAACAATTGTAGCTTGCATACACTCTCAACCAGTAGTCCCAGAACATTTTCTGTCGCGAATCCAATTTATTTCGTAAGGTCTGAGATAACAGATTGTGTATTGTGTGTAAACAAACTTAATGCGATATGAGTAAAACAGTAATGAGATATTCTAAACATTGAAAGAAAGCAAAACATGTATGATTGTAAAAATTCAGATTCAAATGGCAGCAATTATAAATAAATACCCGTAAATTGAATAATAAATTTGTTACATTTGTAATTAAATAGTAATAACAAAATCTGCTTGTACTCTACTTTAATTTTCTTTCATTGTCTTTATTTGACGGGATTGAACAAGGGTTGAACAACCAGGCAGGGTGTGTTTTGCGGATTTTTTTAAATTTTAAATTTTTTTTGATTTTTAAATAAAAGTTGATTCTAATACAGTAAAAACCCGCATATAAGAACCACACATTTGAAGAAAATTTAGCTTAAATTTTTCACGACAAATTTCTAAAAAATGCTGTAATTTTGAAGAAATCTAAAAATTTTTAAAGTCAATGAGAGTTGAAATATTAATGTAGTTAGTTTCTGCACTTTCCGAGTAGACTGACCATTTTTATTTGAAATTTTACATTTCCCAAATCTTCAAAACAGAAGGTTCTTTTGCTGAAGGACAACCCTCCCTAAATATTTTAAATGAAATGTTCTTAAATGCGGATTTTTACTGTATTAGAATCAACTTTTATTTAAAAATTAAAAAGACTTAAAATTAAGTTCGAATCGAAATAGAATCGAAATTTGTTGAATTTTTGCTACTTAAGACTTAAATAGCCAAATAACCAATGTAGAATTAAGAACAAAGTAAAGCCCAATTGCCAGAAAGCGAAAAATTTCTTACATTTGAATTTGAAGAAAGAAAAGAATTTGTAGTTTGAAACGTTTCAACTTTTACGATCTTAGTTTTTTCGCTGGTGATGGAATGGGCATGCTCTGAGCCAAGGACCAAAATTTCTTTCGTAACAAATTTGCTCAGTGGAAATTAGGCTTAAAAATAACTTTCTTAAGTAAAAATGTTATGTTAAAACTTATTGCTAATTGTTTTTAAAATGAAACATTTGAAATTGTATTCTTTTTTGCAATTTTTAACTTCCTCAATGACGAAAGAAGAACTTCGGACAGCAGCAGCAACAACATATTTATTGATTGATCGATTGATATTTTTCAAAGATGAAATGAAATTAGCAAACACAAGCCAACCAGCCAGCCACAGGTGAAATGAGTGAAGTGTATGCAAACAACAAGTTGTACTAATCCAGATAAACATTGCTAACAAGTCGAACTTGTGTCAGAATAAAGCTTCAATCGTATCTCTCCGAACAAATCATGGCCTTGAGTTTGACTAACGCAAATGCTTCTCTTCTTCTAAAAGTGGTCGCATCTTCTGTTGCAATTTCAAGAAAATCAGGGGCTGTTATCAGAGGAATTTTGAAAGGTGGAGATCTTGGAATAGTAGATAAGGTGGGGTTGATCTTTGGCGGTTATACCTTGCTACTCGTTTTTAATTCGATTTGGTGGTCGGTCTGGTCCAACTCCAACTAAATTATTATCTAATGAATGAAAGCAAGCCAGACTATATTATATTGTTTTTAAAAAGCATTGATAGATTATTGAAAGATGATTTGATAGGCTAACCTATTAATTATGTGCTTTCAAAAAATGTCACACTATTGCAGAGAGTGCTCATTGCATGCTTGAACTAATTAGTTGCATGCCTGCACCTAGATGGGGGAGGGGTAGATAAATGTGTTGCACATGCACATGAAAATTTAATGTTGAAGTGCCCACCAGAATCATTGCCTGCTTCATATTCGGAGGGAAAGTATATTTTCTTGCTTGCATTACATTACACTTGCAGGTGCTTGGCCTTCTTGCATTCACAGAATGATTATGACTGATTCAACAACACCAGGGCTTTCAATGTGAACCAGGCGGCACCCGCCCGGTGGCCTCACGAGAGCGATCACGCGTGCGAAACTTGATATTTCGACCTAGGAGAGCGAAATTTTATTTTTAAAATATTTTCCTCAGTCATTGAAATTTTTCTATAAAGATTAATATAGGTTAATAACGTAATCTGGATTAATAATTAACCACTTCACACACTCCCTCACATTTAACACACACCCAATTCTCAAGTGGCATATCACCAAAAGCGAAACCGCCAGGCCTGTTGATTATTTCCTGTTTTCGAAAGGAAGAAATGCGACGCTGAGATT